>JAEDXY010000049.1:2217500-2403009 GCA_019395295.1 Osmanthus fragrans
CTCACACTTAGGAAAAATTGTAGCTTTAAAGATGTTTTTATGCTTCATGGATGAAACCTCGTAATTTTTCAAATATGACCCATTCTTCGAAGTTTGTTCCTTTCATAGCATCTTTTTTAAAGATCTCCCTTTCGCCAGAGGTTCTTTTATTCATGATATCTTCAAAGGCCACCTCTTTTTGGGGAGTCTTCATTCATGAGGGGTGATTTGACTCATAGATGAAACTAAAAATTGCCTTCAAGTCTCTCAAAAAATTCATGACCAGGTCCCTCAACTTTTTATCTTATACATTTTGGTCCCATATTTTGACTTTTATTTCAATCATATCCTTGATAAATTACACCAGAAGTCCTTCAACTCTTGACACTCCTACACTTTAGTCCCCAAGTTCGCCTTTTGTTCACTTTTAGTCATTTTCTCCCTTTTTGCATTGTTCTCTTCAATTTGGGAACTTTTACTTATCACACATAGAAGATGCTTATGCATAGGCTAGGAAGAGGCGCTGAATGGCGGAAGCGCTATTGAATAGGCCAATACGAAGCCTCTACATTTGAAAAATTCATAGTTGTAGAGTTGTAGTATTGCTACAAAGTTGAAGCCTCTAAAAATAGATGAAGCATTTGTGTAGAGGGGAAGTCCCATGTTTTAGGGATGATGTCTTTTTAATTCTTCAAACTTGTTCTCTTCTTCAGGGGTTCTCCCTCATAGCCTCTTCTTCGGAGGCCTCCTCCCATTTTCAGGAGTTCTTTTGCTTATAGCCTTCCTTTTTGTAGGCCTCCCCCTTTATAGGGGTCATGCTTATTCCATTACATTTGGAGGAGGAATTGTTGTATAAGAGTGACTTTTGTTCAAAGGACCTCTTCTTCAGGGACCTCTCTTGATCTTCTTGGGTGTCCATCTTTATTACTAGCACTTAATGTGGGTAGATATCTCTTTTATTCAATGAGAGGGTCTTTTGAGTGGACTTTGACCTAAAAAAACTCCACTCAAAATACTAATTTTTCAAGGTACGTGAACACCTAAGATGTTGAGATGAACTTCAAATCTTCTATCTTTGGGGCTTTCATCTATTCTTTATTCAAGAACAGAACATTTTTCAAGTGGAAAGCTTAGACACTCTTTGTATGCCTTTTCCACAAGATGTTCGTGGATGGTGCTAATCTATTGACCTGAAAAATGTACCTTCAACGTGGCCAACAGATCTCAAGGTCTCTCACGTCTACGCAAGGCGTATTCCTACACACTTGGACAAATCCTTAGCCACACATGGCCTCCTCCATTGGGTGGAGTTGACCGCAACACTCCGACGATCAAGTCAGTTGGAGAATTAGATATATGAGTGTGAGAGAGCTCTAGACATGAGCCTCCAATGTGAAAGAAAATGGGGTCGGCATTGGGAATAGATAGTTAAATAGTGAAGTTGCTAAGTTATAGTGAAAGTCTAAACTTGCATTCCCCTCTAATGACATAAAGTGTGAACTTTTATAGAAAAATGGTGAATAAGAACCGTTAGATGAAAAAACACATAGCCACATCCCAACGGCTGGGGCCTCTTGTCATAAACATTAATCCATTTAATGTTATGACCATTTGCAGTACTAGGTCTGACATGTAAAATTATGATTGACTTGTTGATTGAGTGAAGCCGCCTACAAAGTATGTTGTAAGATCATGCACTTGCTACGAGATCTTGTAGCAAGATGCTTCTACCAACCTCGCCTCATCCATGAAGGCTCGGATCTCCATGGGGGTTCGGCCATGGGAGGTTAGCAAAATTGCCACTTATGCATAATGATGTAGAGTGCAGGCCTAGGTTCTCTTGTTGTAAGGCTTCCACTTGACAATGCTTAAAGCATCATTGAAAGAGGCGTAATAGTATTCTCTAATTAAATATAAGTTTAATTTCATAATTGGCGATTTTGACTTACCTTAGTTGGCTGAAGGATGTTAAATTAGATTTTATGTTTTCATTTCAATATGTTAACTTCTGCGAGAAATGATTTATTATACTGTGTGAAATTTGGTACAATTTACTTAGTTTACAATTTATTGTCGTGAAAATGAAAATAGATAATATTTGCTCAATAGCACCTTTAAGGCATTGTCAAACTTGCTTTAGCATGAAAAATTGATGTCATATCATTGCCGGTAAATTCTATTTTGAAGCTGCTATATTTTGTGCCTTAAATTATCGGACAAAAAAATAATGGAAGTTTCCTCTTTTTTTTGTAGCTGTTGAATTAGATTCCTCTGAAATGTTCATCTTCTAGTCACTATCATAGGTACCTCAAACATTATCAAGCTTTCTTGAACTTCCCATCGTTGATTTCTACTCGAAAAGGAAGTATTTGTAAAACAATCCTTTTACACCTATGTGGTTGTTGCAACTAAGTTTAATTTCATGCTAAAAACTCATCCTCCTAGCGCGGATTCACTTGTTTGTAGTTTCCTCTATCCTCTGGGCCAAGGCGATGAGGTATATTCTATCTTCTCGCCCACTCTTATTTTCAAGGCATTGCATTCACAATCCAATGCCTCATCGAAGCTCTCCTTTAAGACATGGCTCAGGAAATTTGTCACCCTACTGCTTCGTATTCCATATTAGGTGGCACTCTAAACTATATATTAATTTCAAGAAAAGTGATTCATGTGCAATTGCTTATAATCAGTGCATCTTGAATATATAGAAAAATAATTTAATGAGCATTAGTGTTCATCGTATGTTAAGTACCAGGTTATATATTTTTCTTGTAAAGTAAATGCATAAAGCCCTTTATATACGCCCATTTCTAGTGTTTGTCATTAGCCCAATTAAGAGCCCAATTGTTTTATTCGTACCATAATGCTCAAGCCCGTGCAAATCTACTATTTTAGTAGAGACATGCCTATATGTTGAACCAACAAGAAAAGGCACAACGAAAGACTGGATGATTGGTAATGGGAGAAATGCTACTTGTATGGGTTGTTTTAACAGACGGGATTGTAGAATGTTGAGTTGGCAAGATTTTGCACTATTTTGGACAAAATAAAAAGTTAAATCAGTCAATAAAATCTTGTCAGCTTAACACCTGTAACCCCATCTATTAAAAAATTTGTACAACATTTTTCATTGGTATTGTTCTTAGTTGGCTATGGTGATAATTGGGGGGGAAATAGGTTATAGTGTTGAAGGTGTTACATAGGAAGAGACAAGTGTTCATCACCCCCTCACACCATTTTATCTCCTCTTTTACAGTGATTTTGGCTGACTAAAAAGAGAGAATTTTCATCACCAAAATAATTGAGGTACGTTGCTATTTAAATAGAAGAGCACGATTTAAATTTTTTGGGGGTTGATTTATGTTTATTGTGGTAAAGAATTCCGCAATCGATGTCAACAATAAATTAAACATCACGTTTTGTCCTTGAATATGATTTGCTCAAAATGGTGTGCTTCGAAATGAAAAGCATATATTTTGTTAAACTTTTGTATGTGTTATTCTTTATTTATTTAAAAATATGAGAAATAAATAAGTCCTATTACGTCAACCACACATTTTTTTGAAGGGTAATTATATTTATGCTACAATTTTTATTTTTGTATCACATTTTAATTTTATTTAAGGTTATTATTTTTTGCTCGTTATAGCATTTATGCCTCTTATGATTTTTTTATGTTATTTGTATCTTCAAACTTTTTATTAATTAACATATTTTGTATTTGATAACGGTTTTATATCAAAAAGTCCATTGAAATGGAGTAAAAAAACTTATTTTTTAAATCATATTTTTAAAAAATAAATAAATAAAAGTGCGAAAAAAATATTTTTTCCTCATTTCAAAGCATGAAAATAAAATATTTTGACATAAATCATCATCAAGAACGAGACGTATTAATTAATAGAAGGTTGAAAATAAGAATTTGACCAAAAAAGATAAGAAAATAATTGTTACAATGAGTAAAGATTGGGCAATTTAACTACAAATAAAATGTAGTGTATCAAATAAAGATTGTGTTAACAATATATCTACCTTTTTTGAATGTTAATCATTGTCACGCATTTCTACAACGTGAAATTGCCTTAACTGTAGGATGTCAAGTTTGTAATGTAATACGGGAGTTAAGAGTGTTGAACCCACATGGATTGTGATTCAATTCTTGCTAAGTACTATAATTATATAGCTTATGTTTTATCTAGATGAATGAATATTGTAAGTGATATTTCTAACTAAATTTAATATGAGATGATAACAAATTTAACAAAACTATATAAAATTGAAGGATTAGGATATGATTTCACCTCACTCTCAACAATGTCTCGCAATTATATAGTTACATCTAATTAATTTTTCCAAATTTATAAACTAGAACCCTAATTTAAATATATCCCCTCTATCGAGTGCCGGATAAAAATTATTTCCAAATTTCAATATCAATATCTCTATGCCGAATTAAAATCTAGAAAGTAATAACTTCATGGTTCTAAAATAGAACAAGCTTCAATGATTTTATACTTTCTCTTGAAACCTATAAAATTTAGGTTGTGCTATTCTTAGATCGAGCCTAAATTCACCTTTCTCGAGTGCTGGAATTTACTAGTATCAAATCATTCAGTTATTGATCAAATAATTGAAAACATTAAATCAATAACACAAATAAACTTTAATGGAAAAATCAACTAGAATTAGCTAAAATAAAATCAAAACATGTCTCAATCTATTGGTTACATCAAACCCTATATAACGTGTTTAGTTCATAATGGAAGACGTGAAAACAATAGAAATTATCAAGAACAACATAAAGGGAGAGAAGGGAAAACTAGTATAGTAGCAATTCAATCTCTTGATCTTGATCTCGTGCTTTATCCCTTGTCTTCTTGAACTGTTCTTCTCCTCCAATTCCACGAGAAAATCCCCTAATTTTTTTTGTCTCTTGAATGCTATTTATAGTATTTTGGAGTCTTAGGGATGATTTGGGACGAACTAGACTGGAAAATAATTTAAAAAATTGAAAAACCTTAAATCTGTAGGTGACGCCACAACGCCACACATTCCGTTTCTTTTGCTGCATCCAGGCGCTGCGACGTCTGGCTTTCTGTTGGGTATCCTACTTCTTCTCATCTTCTTCTTTTTCACATCTTTTACCAATTCAACCATCCTACAAAACAACATTCAAGTGCTCATTAATAAGTTCTAAATTACACTCAAGAGTAGCAAAATAATGAATTAAGTGGTATAAATATCATGAGTGTAAAACACTCACCAAATCCCCCCAAACATAACATTTTGCTTGTCCTCGAGCAAACACAAAACTTTAGAAAGTAACTAACGACCCCACAAATACAACAAGTTTTGCTAGACATCTTGCCTTCGTGGTTCAAAATTGAAAACATAATATCAATTTCATGAATCCCTTCAAAGCTCTAATGTAAGAGCTAAATTCTCAGAAATTCAATGCAAAACGGATGTATGTGTGTAGAGAGTTAATTGCAGAGTTGTCCATTCATAAGTTGACTCAACTCCTAACCTTAAAAGTCAAATGTATCCTTTCTTCGCTCCTGGAATTCACACACCCCCCAAACTTGTTTTCTTTTCACTTTTCAAGGTGTATTCTAAAGTTGATTTTCAATAATGATTTCTTACACCACTTAAGTTTGGTTAGATTTTACTAATTACAGTTCAACATATCTACAAATGAGGATTCTCTTTATTTTTTATTACTTCAACCCCCAAGAATCAATCAAGTTACTAACCCATTATCAAAGGTCTAATCCTCTAAAACAAATGCTTAATAACACATTATCAAAGGTCTTTTATTTCATGCACATTCTTTTTCAGATATATATATAATTTTTTTATCACTCTTTGTGCGTACATCTTTTCATTAAGCTTTCTAGATGACCTCTATAGCGATTTTTAGGTCGATGACTCCCAAACTAGTGACTTTAGACACCAGGTTTTAACCCTTGCAGGCTTAATTACTCAATCATAAAGCTACGAAGAGACATTCCACGATGAGATTATTATAATTGTCCTCATTGTGATTTTTTAGGCTTGCTTTACAGTAAAACAACGTTTTCCCTTTTATGCAGTGATTAGTGCAGTGCCCTTATTAAACACACATTTTCGAATATTGACCCATAACTTAAGGTTTTCACCAAATTTTCATCATATTGATCTCAGACAGTCCACACAAAATGTAGCAAACATGGAATCTACATCTACATCTATGTTTCCCTACAACAACTCAACCACCCAAACATCATAGCTTTGGTTTAAGGATATAATAATGTTAATGGTTGTTTGGGTTTATCATCCAAGTTCTCTATTTCAACCTATAACATGGATCAACTTATTCACGTGCAATGCTACAATCCATTTGCGTGGATAAATATCTTACGTTCCACATGAAAAAGCAAAAATTCAACCAAGCACGTAACTTATCCGTAATTCATAAACTAACATGTGTTCTCATTTATATACATCATTATCGACAATGTTATCTAATTCACACAAGCACACAAAAATTTTTTAATTATTTTTTTTAATGGACACAATTCACACAAAAATCACATAGAATATAAAAAAAAATAAAGCATTTACACAATTTATAATTCACCACTCAAACTTAAACTAAAACTAAACATTGTCCCCAATATGAAATTAAAGAAAAAAGAGGACGACTTCCCCGAATTGTCTACATTGCATACGACGTTTTGGTGCTTATGATGCTAGATTTGATGGATGCTTCTTTATCTTCTTCCACAAACTTGAAATTTATCCCATTTTCTCCTTTCAATGTTGGTTTGAGTGTTTCGCGATGTTATGTTCCTGAAAAATCAAATTTTAGATATTAAATACATGGAACAAAGGTTATTTAGTTCAAACATCTGATAACCAACTTAATTACTCTGAGACCTAAGGGAAAATGGGATATAGATGATGATTCCTGAATAAAATGTAAAATAAACTTAACTATCCTATAACTAGAGAATAAAATAAGTAAAATGGAAGAAATATTGGGTTGTCTCCCAAAAAGCGCTTCTTTAACGTCATTAGCTTGACTTAACCGAATTGCCCACATTGGATCTTCAAGTGACACTTCTCTCATGTTTCCAAATTTTATCCTTGGTCTTGTATTCGTCTTCAATATAGCATGACCAACAAGATTGTGACGCAACTTCAACTCCGGTAAAGCTTTTAAACCCTCATTCGATTTGGCAATGTTTGGAGGTTTCACAATCTCTTCTACATAGCTCTCCTTTTTATCAGGTGGATAAGCTTCATGAGCCAATAGGAAATCAACCACCTCCTTGGTTCTTGAGTATTTTCCAGTAATAGATGTATTCCTTGATGAATAACTGGTTGTTTGTATTGTACTAGAGAATTATAAAATAACTCCTTCTTGCTTTTCTCACCCATCACTGCATTAATTGATTGGATCATGTAGCATTTGTTGACTTTTTTCGAGGCTTCTTTTGCTTGATAGATGTTGAAATTTACTTGATCTTCATTAACCTGCAGTGTCAACTTTCCCTCTAGTACATCAATTAATGCTCTTCCAGTGACCAGGAAAGGTTGACCAAGAATCAATGGTAACTTTTCATCCTCTTCCATGTCCAACACCACAAAATCCACCGAAAAGATGAATTTATCGACTTTTACCAATACATCTTCAATAATCTCACATGGGTAAGTAATAGATCTATCTGCCAGTTGCAACGAGATGGTGGTCGGCTTCAACTCTCCAAGACCCAACTTTTTGAACAAGGAAAGGGACATTAGATTGATGCTAGCTCCCAAATCACACAAAGCGTTATCAATAGTAGACTCCCCAATCATGCATGAAATTGTAAAGTTTCCCGAATCTTTCAAATTTTGTGGGAGCTTCTTTTGGAGGATTGCATTGCATTCCTCTGTCAGCTTTATTGTCTCGAATTTCTCCACATTTCTCTTCTTTAACATCACTTCCTTAAGGAACTTGGCATAGTTAGGTATTTACGCCAAGGCATCTACAAACGGTATATTGATGTGAATTTTCTTGAAAACCTTCAAGAACTTTGCAAATTGCTCATCAATTTTCTTCTTCATGAATCTTTGCAAGAATGGTAGTTGTGTCTTCAAGATGGGTGGATTATCTGGGAATGAGATTGAATAAGGCATATAAGCCTTTTTTGCTGCCTTTGTCTTAGTCTGTTGCTCTTCAACCAGCTTTTAGTATGGGATCCAGTGTAGACACTACAACCTTTTTCGATTTTCTCTTTTCAACTTCGTTACTACTTCTTAGGATGATGGCATTGCAGTCCTTGCTTGGGTAACCTCTGTGTCACTGGGAAGTTTTCATTTTTGTTGTGATTATACTACAGTTGCTATTTGACCAATTTGTACCTCTAGATTCTTTATTGTAGCCCCTATGTTGGTAATATGAGTCTCGATGTTGTCAAGTTTTGCCTTGTCTTTGTTGAACCTTTATCTAGTCTCTGAAAAGAAGGTTTCTAAAATATCTTCCAGTGATGGCTTTTGCTCAGACGCCTGATTATTGAACCCCTTATAGTAGTTGTTTCCTGAGTAGTTTTTCCTTTTATTGAAGTTTCGATCGTTCACATACTGAACTTGTTCATTCTCCTTTCAGCCTTCTGATGTGCAGTGGATGCAGTAATAACAAATTCTGATTATTTTTTTTGCGCTTCTTGTGATGTCAATACAGTTATTTGAGTAGTGAGAGATAACATCTAAGCTGCAAGGGCTATAACAGGATCCACCTCATAAAGGTCAGCAACTTTCTTTGCACTTGAACGCTCACTTGGCCATTGGTAGCTATTAGTAGCTATCTCATCCAACAATGAATAAACCATATCGGGAGTCTTGGACGCCAGAGTCCCTCTTGCTGCAGAATCCACTATTGTCCTGGTTTGACCATTCAGCCCATTGTAGAAGAGTTCGATTTGCATCCAACTCTGATAACCATGCTGAGGGCATCTTTTAAGTAAATGTTTGAATCTCTCCCGCGCCTCATAGAATGGTTCGAAATCCAACTGTTTGAACTGTCCAATTTCACTCCGCAATTAAGTTACTTTGGAAGGTGGAAAAATTATGTGAGAAACTTTTGAGCTAACTTCTCCCTAGTCCTGATGGATCCATATGACAATGATTGGAACCATGCTTTGACTTTATCCTTCAAGGAAAAGGAGAAGGAGAATAGACAGAGAATGCGTCTTCAGTAATGCCATTCATTTTCACAGTACCACAGATCTCAAGAAATGAGTCAAGATGAGCATTTAGGTCATTAGTTACAGAATTCCAAAACTGGTTTTGTTGTACTATGTATATCAATCCTGGCTTTAGCTCGAAATTGTTCGTTGCCACTATTTGGCGTGCAATACTAGAGTAGTTGTAGTTGACCACTAGTCTGACATGGCCTGCTTTTGATTGTTTTGATTTGCTACTAGTTCTGCTTGCTTTGTCATTGCTTCGAGTTTGTTTCTTCTTATACACCTAAAAATTCTGAAAGTCCGTTTTGGCTCAGGATCAATTGGTAGTAGTCCAATGCTCCTCGATCTTCGCATAAACCTAAAATAAAAGCAGAAAAAACAATTAAAAGAAAAAAATAAATCTAAATTAAAACAAAAGCTACTTGATAATAATATTAGCAAAAACCAAATTAAACAATCCCCGACAACGGTGCCAAAACTTATCAAGCGTTTTTTACAACGTGAAATTGTCACAAGTATACGGTATTAAGTTTTGTAATATAATAAGGGAGTTAAGAGTGTCTAACCTACAGAGATTGTGATTTAATTATTACTAAGTGCTATAATTAAATAGCTTCTGCTTTATCTAGATGAATGAATATTGTATGTGATATTTCTAACTAAATTTAATATGATGATGATAACAAAATTAACAAAATTTTATAAAATTGAAGGCCTGGGGTATGATTTCACCTCAATCTCAACAATGTCCCTCAATTATATAGTTACTTCTAATTAATTTTTCCAATTTTATAAGTTAAAACCCTAATTTAATTCTATCCAATCTCTCGAATGCCGGATAAAATTTATTTTCAAATTCCAATTTCAATAACTATATTCCGAATTAAAACCTAAAAAGTAATAAAGTTCGTGATTCTAAAATGGAACAAGCTTCAAATATTTTATACTTTCTCTCGAAACCTATAAAATTCAAGTTGTGCTATTCTTAGATTGAGCCTAAATTCCCCTCTCTCGAGTGTCGGAATCGACTAATATCAAATCATTCAATTATTGATTAAGTAATTGAAAGTATTACATCAATAACACAAATAAACTTGAATGGAAAAATAAACTAGAATTAACTAAAATAAAATTAAAACATGTCTCAATTTGTTGGTTACATCAAACCCTAGATAATATGTTTAGATCATAATGGAAGACATGAAAACAATAGAAATTATCAAGAACAACATAAAAGGAGAGAAGGGAAAAACTAGTGTAGTAGCAGTTCAATCTTCTTCAATCTCTTGATCTTTATCCCGTGCGTTATTCATTGTCTTCTTGAGTCGTTCTTCTCCTCCAATTCCATGAGAGAATCTCCTCTTTTTTTTGTCGTCTCTTGAATGATGTTTATAGTATTTTGAAGTCGTTGGGATGATTTGGGACAAGTTCGGCTAGAAAATACTTAAAAAAAAGTTATGAAAAACCCTAAATATATAGGCGGCGTCACGACTAGCTTTCCTCTGGGCGCTACAACGCCGGTGTTTGGTGTTGCAACGCCACATGTATAGCTTCTTCTACTGCATCCAGGCGCTGTGGCGTATGGCTTTTTGCTAGGTATCCTGCTTCTTCTTCTTTTTTACGTCTTTTACTAATTCAACCATCCTACAAAATAACATCCAAGCACACATTAATAAGTTCTAAATTAAGCTCAATAGTAGCAAAATAATGAATTAAATGGTATAAATATCGTGAGTGTAGAACACTCATCAATGATTATTAGTTGGAGTCTTATAAGCAAGTTATTTCTATTTGGGAGACAAAAGGTAGGTGTAAAATTTGAAACTAAAAATTAAAGCCGTTCAGCTGAAAATTGAAATAAAAATGAAGTTCGTTGACCAATCAAGATACCAAAATTGTGTGATGCAAAAATTTTTTTAAGGAAAAGTTTAGTGACCGTGGATGAAATTTACAAGAAGACTTTTTTCAGGTTCAAATAACAATTATTTATTCTAACTATAAAAATATCATATAATTGGTAATAACCAATATAATTGGTTCAAATAACATTTATTTATTCTACTATGAAAATATCATATAATTATAATAATTACCCATATCTCATTTCCAAGGGGTGGAAAAAAAAAAAGAATTAAAAAGTATAAATAGGATTCACAGAATCTATCAATTGGACCGAGCCAAACTTTGTCAATAGCCACATAAACCCTACGATAGTAAAACCCAAATCTCAACAGCAAGCTCACAATTTCCCAGTTCCATCGGATAGAAAATGGCCACCGGATTAAGACTAGCAATGGAGAGAACTGGCGATGGCGCTGGACAACCTATCCTCGACGCCGATGACGGCGAGGAATTCGTGCACGTCCAGCCCGGTGTCTCCATCGTCCTCGGCAACCACCCACCCGAATCCCCTGGCACTCTCTACATCTCCACCAAGTACATAGTTATAGCATCTTTTTCCTTCCCCTTTAGATACGTTTATGTGTTTATTTTCTTAATTGATTTGTAACTAGTGTATTTTCTATTGAAGGCAAGTGGTGTGGTTGAGTGACACGGACAGAGCAAAAGGTTACGCAGTAGATTTCTTATCGGTGTCACTTCACGCAGTGTCGAGGGACCCCGAGGCCTACTCTTCTCCTTGTATTTATACTCAGGTGAAGAAAAATTTACCCCCTTTCTGCAAGTCGGTGGTGCATTGATCTTCTTTTTTTGTTTGAAGTTGAGGGTTTTGATATTCAGTTGGTTTTGAGAGTTTAGATTTTTCTATCTAATTGGGGCAGGGGGCAATGTTATATGTTTAAAATGCGTACTTGCAATATGTTTTCAAGATCTATTTGAACCCTGCGAGGCATTCATGGAAAAAAAAAATTTATCAGCAAATGCCAAGAAAAAGGTAGATAGTTTGAAAAACATAGCCTGTTCTAACTTTTCTAGTCATTCGCGGTAAACTAAACTATGATACACTGATACACATACACTCGTACTACGGTTGTATATCCTGGTTCGACACTTGTTGTGTCAGATCTGGTCGCTGAACGACATGCATCCAACAAGTCAGGTTCCCTTGTTCCAATTTTTTATATGCATATATTTTTTTTTTATATTACCGACACTGGACACCCTCAAGCAAGTGCCCAACGTGCCATTTTCCATGTCCAATATCGAAAATGATAAAAATAAAGATATAATTATGTATTTAAAATTCTTGAGAATTTAAATCAACATGTTCATGTCCCACCTTTTTGAAAAATATATGTATGTGTGTCCATGCTGTGCCCATGTTGTGTGTCCATGCAACTTTTAAGATAAGACATTTGTCAACAAATGCCAAGCAAGGAAAAGATAGATTACCACATAAATTCCAAATTCATTAATTCAATAGTAAGTGTAACTAAACTCAAATACAACGTTGCCTACCATGTTTAAATTTATGTTTTTCCAATTCGGCAAGCCAAACTCAACCTTATCCTCTGAATTTCTTCTTGTCTATGCCACAAACCTTCAATCTTAACCACTAGCCACGATGTATTGGATTTAGTTACACTTAATGTTGATCTTATGTATTTTGTATATTCTGTGTCAAATTATCTTTTCCTTGGAATTTACTGAAGCCTTCCACTTTTTAATGGCCAAGGTGGGGACAATTATAACTTCTTAGCTTGCGATACATGATAGTCTAATAATATCATTTTATGTCAGATGGTATTATTTTTGGTTTGGAGAAAGGTTTTGTCCCATTAAATTGACCAAGAGATGAATGATAATTTGTTGGTCATCATATCTGAAGACTAATTTTATAGAACAGCCCATCTGTAGTGAATATTTAGCCCCTGTTTGGTTTTTGATAAAAAATAGATTTTTTAGTAAATTTTGATAAAAGTTGATGAAATATGTGGTTGAAAAGTTGTGGGTCCCATAGAATGTGTGTTGGAAATGAGTTTGAGGGAAATTGAGTTTTAAGAAATGGGGGCCAAACATTGGCTTAATTATTTAAATCGTGCTGGTTACAGTTGAGTATCTCCTCGGTCTTATTCCCTGGAGAGGTAAGAACATTCCTTACTCTTTTGATAAGAGAGGTTTCTACTTTATCCTTAATTTGGGAAAACTTTGCTGACAAATCATTTGCACTGATTGACTGGAAGAGTTATTAATCTGTGCATTTTTCTTTTAGATCTTGAATTTGAACAAATTTTTTGCTTAATATCCTTTTCAGCAGTCACGTACGAGGCTGAGAACAGAGAACAGTGTCATGTCCCCTTCCCCCAACTCACTTTTTCGTCTTCTTGTCATTTTTGTGTTAGTGCACGCGTATAGAATATTCATGGTTCAATGTACTTAATCTGATATTCCTTTTTTGTTTTTCCTTCTTTGAAGATTGATACCGGAGCTGAGGATGACGAATCAGAGGGCTCAGATTCTGAGTGCAATGATACACTAGACTTATCAAAGATCAATGAGATGAGACTTGTGCCGTCGGATCCCAATCAGTGTATTGCTTTCGCTTATATATGCATCATCTATCCACTATATCATCTTTTTGGATATATTTTTATTTTTACTGCTAAAAACTAAATTCCTTTTCAACTTATTTAACAGTAGATACACTGTTTGCGGTATTTTGTGAATGTGCTGAACTGAATCCTGGGCCCATCGAAGGTGATTAATCTCTTGGACCTTATGCTCAAGTAGTATGGCATTTATCATAAAGTGTTTATTATACAATTTGTTACATTTATGTTTGCAACAGAAGAAGAAGTAGAACACAACTGGGTTTTTAGTGCTGATCAGTTTGAAGATGGGGTTTTAGGTATCAATCTGACCTGCTCTGTTCTTGTTGCCTTTATAAATTTCATTGTCTTTTCACCCTTCTTCTCTTTATTTTTCTTTGTTATTAGCATCTGCGGATGAAGAGGATTCTGACTTGATTGTCTCTCAAAATCAAACCCATTCAATTGGCTCTAACGGGAATCATGACTTAGCTCGTTCAGTGCTTCAGGTATGTGTAGATTTGGTGCCTGGAGGTTTTAATAACTGTGGTTTTAAACGTGATCTGGTAATGTTGCTCCTTGGTTTGTTATTTTCATACTATTGATTGTGGGGGTAGATTGAACTGGCTTTAGGTCCTTGTGCTGCAACTTTAAAATGTAGAGCTGCATAATTGCATGAGTTACTGTTTGGACTCGAGGACATAAATGGTTACGTGTGTTGCTTCTTCCATATAAATCACGTGATGTGTTTCCTATGCTTTAAATATACAGATAAACATAAGCAGAGGTGGAAAGTAATTAGCAGTAGTAGATTTGGACCAATTTGATTAGTTTATGATTAGGATGTCTAAGACATTTTACGCATAAGCAAGGTCTTTTAAACAATTATAAAATCAAAAGGGCATTTTTCACGTTTTGCAATTTAGGAGCGTCATTTTAAGAAATTCCTCCAATTAATAGGCATGAGCAATATATCATATGGTACCAATTTAATGATGGATTGCAGTGTTGGAGAATAATTAGTTTTTCTAGTTCAATCAAGAAAATAAGGCACGGGTCCTAAAAAATTTGGGTAGAATGTCCCTTTCATTTCTTCAAAATCCCCCCTTCTCTTGTCCTTATCTTCTTTCTTCTCTCCGTTTTATTTTGGCTTTTTCCCCCAAACTTACACCTCACATACTCCCTGTTTTCGTCGTCATAAAGCAACCCATGCCACCACTTGCTGCATTCATGCACAGATATCTCAATCTCACTTCTGTCCCTACTCACCATGAGCACAGTAGCACATTCATCCACCTCATCACAGCCCCTTCAACTGGTAGACCCCTCCATAAGAAACTGCATCGTCATACCATCATTAACAGCAAAACACAAACCTTATTTCAGAGCCTGTGCCACTGCCAAGTCTATTAACACAATGATCTCTAATAGATTATCCTCTAAAACTGTTAGCGGCAGCAGCATCACAATCTTTCCTTCCCTTCTCCCATTTAAATTATCTCCTAATTTCTTCCTTATTTTCCTTCTGAAGTACCGAGTCTCTTCTATTGAATTTTTCTCTCTCTCTCATATGTGATCTCTCAAATCTCAATTCCTCTTCTTCTTTAGCAAATCCTTCTCTCGAGCTGAAAATGTCCTTTTCTCTCACAAACAAATTTCTTCATCTTCATCTGTTCTCTTGGTAATTATCTCCTACAAAACACAAAATATTTCATAAAAAGCAAAACTCAAAAACGCGCACAGGCACATAAACGTATTGACAGGATTACATTGTAGGTATAGACTTGTCACATTTGATAATTAGAAACTCCAAATTGATAACCAGTGTAAATTTTGCGAAATCAGAACTGAAGCTAAGCAAATTTGACGAGGGACATGTATTGAAATTGCCTTACTAGTAGAGTGGAATTTTAATGCATCGCACTATTTATCCTTGCATCACAACAACTGGATTGGTGGGGTACCACAATCTCTGGAAGTTACTGGCCATATGGAAATTTTTAACAAGATTATTTGTTCATCAATTAAGTTTGTGCGATGACAACGAACTCCATCTTCACAGTTAAGTAGGACAGTGGATATGGCTGTTTGAATTGTCCATGTCGACTGATTTTAAAGCCCCCCTCCATTTTGTTCCAATAATTTATTTTCCTCTTCTGAAATTTCCACTGCCAGAAAGTAGCTCTACCCCTGGTTGCTATTTTGTTGCTTGAATGGAAAATCTAAATGGGTTTTTTTATTGCTTGCTATATTGGAATTGATGTTTCCACGTCTCTTGCAGCTTCAAATTAACGATCAACGGTTTGAGGATGCTGAAGAAATGGAGAGTGATGATAAAAATGGCGACCACTAAGCTGCAATTTTCTTTTCACACAGCCTTTCAAATATTGTACCGTCTTATTATGTTAGCAAGAATGAGTGTATATTAAAATGGAGACTCAGTTTTGTGATGCTTCACTTAGATGCTGTTACTAGTTGTGCATTTTCTGCCTATTAATGGTGATTTCCTTGTGCAAGTTGATGAGAGAGGATTCTATGAGTTCTATCTTGGCTGAATACTCAAATGCTACACAACCTAAAGGTTGGGAACCCCTATTGTAATTTCTCTATTAATTTTCTATGTTGACGTGAAGAAATGTGAACCAACAAAAATTTTAAGCTTTCAAATTTCTTTTAACTCAATCAAAATATAATTGTCTTGTGAATAGAGTCTGAGAGCGGCTCTCATCTTTAAGAAAATAAATATTTTAATATGCAATTATGAAATAGATGTCGAAATGATAGGGATGATAAAACTTTACGCAAGATATCTCAATTTTAAACTAATTTGTTTGTTTGTTTAATTTATTTTGATTTGATGTTATAACTCAATTTGTATTTTTATTTTAATTTGATTATTCAGTCGATATAAATTGTGTTGCTTAAAATATAGGATAAAGATATTTGTATTGAAGGTTACTGAATTGGTTGAATTGGTTACTTACACTCACATGCGCGCGAGCTCGCACGAATAAAAAATTTAAAAAATGTGGTCCCTCCTTTTATTGTGAGTGTAGATAAAAAAATTTGGTAAAAAAAAAAATTCGATACATGTAGCATTGTTCAAAAATGTAAGTTGTGTAATCAATTGTTCAATTAAAACAAAAATACGGCTTAAATTGATGTATCAACATGAATAAAAAATTGTAACTCGAAGTTTTGTTGTTTTTTTTCAATATATTAATTTTCAAATAGGTTCTCATTTTTTTTTTAAAATTAATTTTTAACTGTATATTTTATGAAATTTACAATTTTTATTAACATTTTATCAAAATCTATTAAGAATTTGATTTAATTACAGTAAATCATCTCTTCTTAGAGCTATTTGTGTATGTTTCAATAAAATGAAGCCCAAGAAGAGTACACTACTTGATTGGCCCATCTCTTAGCCATTTTCAAATCAAAGCCCAATAAAAAAAAACGAAACAAGAAATAGAAAAACCCTAGAACGCTTATACAGTCGACTACATCCACCAGAAAGAAGTCGTAGCGCCAAATCTCCTCACTGCGGCTCTCTGCTCAGCCTATATTCACCGTCGGTAAACTCTCTCGCCGCCCTATTTTGACATTTCAATTCCGCATGAATTAAGATAATTTTTGAATTTAGGTAGCTACCTTTTTTTTTTTTTTTTTTTTTTTGGGGGTTTCCAAAAACTTAAAATTATGTTTTGTGTGTTTATAGAAGAAATCAAAGGAAAAGAATGGCGTACGCAGCGATGAAGCCAACTAAGCCTGGGTTGGAGGAGCCCCAGGAGCAAATTCATAAGATCCGTATCACTCTCTCCTCGAAGAATGTAAAGAACCTCGAGAAAGGTATTGCAGCACGGTCTATATACGGTTGTGCAATTTGATCATGCCATTTTAATTGTACTATTTGTTGAGACATTACTCTTGTTGATCATGCTTTGTTTATTGTACCTTTGTGTTGAGATAACTATTTAGTTTTTCTTTTTGTGGCTCAGATTTAGTGTGTATGATTTCCTATGTAGCTACATGATATACGTTTTCATTATTAGCATTTGTTGTTTGAGTTAATGACTGTCAAAAATGTTTATTTTTGGGTACTTGTTGCTTTTTAGTTTGGATGAGAGGTATTTCTTGGAACTTTTTTTATGGCTTACCAATTTGTAGATAAAAGGGTTTTTAGTATGTCACTCATAAAACTGAATCAATTATAGAAATCATTCAGCTTTATAATAGACATAACTACGTGTTTGGTCCATTATTCTGGGTTTTGTATTCCCATTAGATGGCTAGCAATTGTTGCACACATTAGATGAAATCCTATACTTGGGGAAATGATTTCAATACAATAAATTTGTGACGTTTTAGGTGCAGTTATTATAAAGTTTATGATAAAAACAATCAAAATAATTGTCTAATTTGAAGCTCTGTTGACTTGTTTTCTTAACAGTGTGTGCTGATTTGGTTCGTGGTGCTAAAGATAAGAGGCTCAGGGTCAAGGGACCAGTGAGAATGCCAACTAAGGTTCTTCACATCACTACTAGGAAGTCACCTTGTGGTGAAGGTATTACTTCCAGCACGAATAAAATAATATACTGCCCTTAATATGTAATCCTTAATATGGTATGTTGCTTGGCAAAATGATGCTGGAGTGTGTAGATTTTTGAAGCTGTGGTTTCTCATGTTGTTCTTTATTTGATGTAGTATAGCTAGGTTTATCAGTTATTTGCCTTGTAACTGCATATTCACTCCAATTATCCACAATATCACTGATTTCCCACAAATGCCATCTCTGTGCAATTTAAGCTCATGGCTTGCAGTGTACAAATACACCACTTCGAACCACTCACTTCCAAATCAACAATCAATTCTGCCATCTCTAATAAATTCAGCGAACTTTCTGTGAAGAAATTAAAAATAGTTGAAAAGACCTATGAAAACATAAAATTTTGCAAGTAAAAATCCAACGACTAACCATTGTTTCATGTCAGCACAACAATCAAATTACTTCAACCTAATGCCAATTTGAATGTTTAGCATGTTGTGATGTGTAAGTCCCCTTATGGTTTGTTTATCACTACATGAGATTTATAGAGAGTTAGGTCTGAAGAGATGTCTTAGTGGTTGCAGAGAAAGTGATTTGGAACTGGGTTGTTTGTGGAGGGCAACACTGGCTTTGGAAGCCGTGCTTGATGAGGAGTGGATTAGCAGGTGGAAGGAAAGTGGTGGACGGGATATTGGGTTGGCTTGCAGGTTCTAATGATTGGAATCTTGAGAGAGTGTTTTACTGCACTTGGTGCAAATTTTAAGCAGGGGGAATTTTTGGAATAGAGATTAAATATTTTTTCTTTGGAAATGCTCATTTTCCTTGCAACCCCCAAATGGGAAGAATTCCTATCTTTACAAAACAGAGCTTTTAGCCCTTCAAGGCTTTGATATTATCGCCCGCAAAAATCTACAGTAACTTTCTGTTTTAGAGAGCAGATATCTATTCATTACTCAGAGACAGTTGAGTCTCAATAGTCCGTAGAGCGTAGACCATATCTTCCAAAATTCTTTTCATTTTTAAATTGGCTGTCTTTTGATTAGATATGACTCTAGGGTCTTTGTTAGCCACCACTATTTTTTTATTTATTTTTAATCGAAACTTGCAGACTGCAGTGATTATCTGATTGCTTTTCCTAAAAGTCTGTTGTTGTTAAGATTATTGTTGTTGTTAAGATTATTGATATAAGATTAGGCTCAGACGGAGCATTAGAAAAATTATTTTGTGCATCTGTGTTTCTGTGGATCACCATTGAATTAAATTGTGAAACTCCATGTTCATGGTGCTATTTTCTCTTGTTATCTTGATTTGAATTTTTATTTTTATTTATTTATTTATTTGATGAATTTGATCCACAGGTACCAACACGTGGGATCGGTTTGAGCTCCGAGTACACAAGCGTGTGATTGACCTGTTCAGCTCCCCGGATGTGGTTAAGCAGATAACCTCGATCACGATTGAACCTGGTGTTGAGGTCGAGGTTACCATTGCTGATTCTTAGTGGCCTCCCCTTGTCACAGATGTGTTTGACAGGGTAACTTGAATTTCAACCATCTCTGGGGACTGTAACAAGGTTATGGTAGTAGTTTTGCTATACAGTTTTGGAGGAACTTTGTTTTTTGTTATTTACTCGTTAGACCAATTAATCATATAATGTTTCAAATGCTCGGATAATTGAAATGCGTTTTAGATCACCTAATTTTTTATCTTGTTACCAGATTGTTTGTAATTGCATAATTAACACTTCACTAGCACATAGACACTTGTTTGTATGCATTACATATATATAGCATTATTACTCAGTATTCATAGATTTATAAGATTGAGATTAAGGCACTACATATTTTGGAGAGAAAAATTCATATTTAAGAGTTGAACTATGACCCATTTCAAAATTAAGAAATGATATTTAAAACTTCAGATATCAAATTTTATTAAATTCTATTTATGCAATAATTAATTAAAAACATATTTTATTAATTAAATATGTTAAGGTCACAAATATATATAAATTGATCACAAATTATTTTTCAATCACAAATAAAATATATATATATATATATATATATATATGTATATATATGTCATAATTTATTAATCAGTCACAAATCATGGTGAAATGGATGACTGACGGTGGTTTGTGTTAAGGGTATGAGGTGGTGGTCTCCACCGTTGTGATGAAGTCGCGTGCAATGACAAAGATGCAGCAACAATGTCGTTGATGGTGCGTGGCTTTAATTTGGGATTTGGGTATGATTTTTTTAGTAGTATGTTGGGTGGTGGTAGTTGTGATGCAGGCGACGATGATAAGGTGGGGGGGGGGGGTAACGTTGGTGGTGCTGGTAAGGTGGTGGTAATGGTGGTGGTCGTGTCGGTGTACTGGTTTGTGGGTGGGATGGCGTGGGGTGGCGATGTTTGTAATAAATCATTTAATTGATTGTGATTAATAAATAATATGTAACTAATTATTTGAGATTATGACAAATAACTTGAATATTTTATGACAAATAAATAACATGTGACCTAAAAATCTAAATCATAACTTGTAAAATTTGTGATTTGTGACTAATAAATAAATAATGACCGATAAAAAATTTTATTTGTGATCGAAAAATAATTTGTAACCAAATTATTCAATAATTTGTGACCAAACTATATACATTTGTGACATTAACATATTTAATTAATAAAATATGTTTTTAATTAATTATTGCATAAATAAAATTTAGACCCCGTTTGTTTCCCATTAATCATTCATAAAAATGAAAAATATGACTGTTATCAATCACATTCAATCACTATTTTTTACTTTTCATATCTTGAGTGAGACTCATAACGACTATATTTTTCATTCTCATTTTACAAATAATGAGAATCAAATGGGACCTTAATAAAATTTGGTATTTGAAGTTTTAAACAATATTTCTTAGTTTTGAAATGGATCCTAGTGAAACTCTTAAATATGAATTTTTTTTTTTCTCCAAAATATATAGTGCCTTAATCTCAATCTTATAAATCTATGAATACTGAGTAATGCATACAAACAAGTGTCTATGTAATAGTGAAATCACTATTATATTCGTCATAAATTAAAGTGTTAATTACGCAATTACACACACTTTGGTAACAAGATAAAAAATTAGGTGATCTAAAATGTATTTCAAAAATTAGGTGTGACTTCAAATATGTTATTTTTAATCGGAGAAGGGCTCGACGTACTAAACCGTCAGCTTGTTACGATATATTTAAATTTTTTTTATAACAACCTACATTTTAGTAACACTATAAGTTAAATTAAATTTAAATCATGTTTCTCTACATGTAATTTAGTTTAAATTTTAACTTACATTTATTGTTTTAATAGTATGTGTAATTTTTTAAAATTACAACTTATTAACCCATGCACCATCACCACCACAATATCCAACCCCAAAAACCACAACAACCCAAAAATCCAACCACTACTAATGGCTTGTTCGATACAGATTCTCAAAATCAATTCTCATTTTCAATCACACATTCTTCAATAAAATAATATTTTTCATCACATCAATAACTTCTCCTTCTTTTTCACCACACATTTCACATCATATCACTATTCAAAAATCAATTCTTTCCCCAAAAATCACTCTCAAATACTCTAACTTTTTTCACCCTTACTCTCCACACAGAATAACACTATCCACGTACAAATCCCAAATATGTAATTCAAAGCCCAACGCCACCATCGATCCACACCACCCAATTGGACTTGCACCACCAATACCACCAACAAAAATCACCACAATACAACTACAAAAACCCTCAACAACTTTGCCGGCATCGCCTCCTCGGCCAGCAAAAATATTTGGAAATATATAGATGAACTTTTGTTATATCATGTAATATTTGGAAGTGCTCTGTACAATTATTTTCTTAAATCTTGTTTATGTCCAATCTAACGTATCGATATCAAATATCATTAATATTTTCTCAGGAAAGAGACAGTAATTGAAAACAATAAATAAAATAAAACATTAATCATTTTGATATTAAATAGTGCTACATTTCAATCATCCGAGCATTTGAAACATTATATGACTAATTGGTCTAACGAGTAAATAACAAATAACAAAGTTCTCTTTCACCTCCAAAATTGTATAGCAAAAGTGGTCGAGTTGGTCAAAAGGGTACGCTTGAAAAATCAAAGTAGCTCTCAACAAGGGTTCAATCCCCCCCTGAGGCATCCGCTGCCTCATTTGAGGTGATTTACCTGGCTGGTATGGTTTGCGGGTATTGTGCTAGCCTCCAAGTTTATCCAGTGCGCACTGGTGGTCGGGCCTCCGCTCTTTGAGTGGTCGGGGCTCTGCAAGTAGCGACTGCGGGTTCCTGAGTCATCAAAAAAAAAAAAAAAGTACTATCATAACGTCAAAGGGGTGTGGTCGAGTTGGTCAAAAGGGTACACTTGGAAAATCAAGTAACTATCAACAAGGGTTCAACCCCCCCTCTAAGGCATTCGCTGCCTCATTTGAGGTGATTTACCTGACTGGTATGGTTTACGGGTATTGTGTCAGCCCCCAGGTTTATCCAGTGTGCACTGGTGGTCGGGCCTTCGCTCTATGAGTGGTCGGAGCTCTGCCAGTAACGACTGCGGGTTCCTGGGTCAAAAAAAAAAAAAAAAAAAAACCACTACCATAACCTTGTTACAGTCCCCAGAGATGGTTGAAATTCATTTTGTGGGGTGGGCTTGTTTCATTTGGGCGGTGAGCGGTGAATCGAATAATTTTTTTCCTTTTCCTTTTTCTTTTCCATTTTCTTTTCATTTTTTAATTATTTATTTTAGTCCTTGTTTGAGCTCCATTTTTTTAAAAATATTTTTTCAACCACACATTCTCTAATATAAAATAGGAAAAATTTCATATGTAATAGATTAAGTATGGTCAATTTCAAAACTAAGAAACAATGTTTAAAATTTCAAAAATTATATATTAATTAAATTTTATTTATGAAATAATTAATTAAAAATATATTTTATTGATTAAATATATTAATATCACAATTTTATACTATTTGATCACAAATTATCGAATTAATTGATCATAAACTATTTCTCGGCCACGAATAAAAAAATTTAAAAATCGCAAATTATTTCACAATAAAAAATTAAAAATTTTATATGTCATAATTTATTCATCGGTCACAAATTAAAAAAAAAAATTATAGGTCACAATTTATTTATCAGTCATAAATGACAAATTTTATAAGTCACGCCTTGTTGTAAAAGGAAAATTTATTAGGGTTTGTAGTGAATGACAATTATACCCATGTAGCCCTAGAAATTATTACCATTGTATCCCTGATTCTTACCTATAAATATAGGGCTTTGGTTATTAATAAAATACACACAGGTATTGACTTAATTTTCTCTTCTACTTTTTCTCTATTTTATAGCACGTTATCAGCACGATAATTGATCATTAAATATCACTAGCTAAAATAGGAAATGAATTTCCTATATTTTTGAAAATTAATTAGGGTGATATATGTGGTCCCGTCACCCACCACGTGGAGCATCTAAATATTATTTATATCTAATAGTTTTGATACAAATACTAGATGATTGCATGGTGTTCGTAACCTGAAGTTTGAGAAATTATTGTTTAAGTTATGAGCATAATTTTCAAATTATATAATCAAAATTGTGTCTTGTTAATGCTAATGAGTATAAATCTCAATATTTGAATAAGTGTTAATTGAGATGTCGATAAATGATTTAACGCTATTTTTGATAAATGTCTCTAATTAATATAATTGAGAACAAAGTATTTTCCCCTTTTTGTTTAGGGAATTCTATTACGCATCATGTCAACATCATAGTTCTCCATATTATAATTGACTTATGATTAGAGCCTAATTTTTCATCTAATTATTTTGATAGTGCAGTATATATAAAATCAATCCACCACAATGCACTGAGATGAAAAATAAAGAATGTTGAGAATAAATGTATAGTTTGAACCCTTATCCCAAATGGGTGATATTTTATAACGCAATTTAATTATTTTCAATTTTGATTGTACAATTCTCTCAGTATTAGGGGGAAGAATTAAGAAACTGAAAAAATATATAAATGCATCAATATCTAAATCCTCGCAAAAGACAATTCGAACCAAAAGTTCGAAAGATAATTCATTTAGATGTATTTATTGACCAAAGATATTAACAATCTCACACGTCAGCTTTAAATGCTCCAACTCGAATTGACTCCTGGAAGGACAATTCGTTAATATTATATTTGATAAATTTATGGCACGCATGAAGTGTGATGATATTCGATTCTATTACAAAATCCTCCAAACGAAAATGGAGGAATTGTTAAAGATGATTTTATTGGGGAGGCATACACTCTTAATGAATATTTAGACATAACATATTATAAAACCCCCGAAGAGGTTCAAGTACCTGATATATTGAATTTAAAATATCTCAATAAGTTATTTCATTATGGAGTAAGAAATATATTCGAAAAATGAAAAGTTGTAGATAAAAATTTTGTACATGATGTGCTGCATCATATATGAATCGCGAAGAATCAAAATAAATGCGTCAAAATATATCGATCGAAATAATGTTTGGCCAAATAAAATGGGCGCTATCCTAAATTGATTTTACTAGAGAAACATGATATTTTTGGACCTG
This sequence comes from Osmanthus fragrans, assembly GCA_019395295.1. Taxonomy (NCBI): domain Eukaryota; kingdom Viridiplantae; phylum Streptophyta; class Magnoliopsida; order Lamiales; family Oleaceae; genus Osmanthus; species Osmanthus fragrans. Next base: position 2,242,406 of record JAEDXY010000049.1, read on the forward strand.
TAGTCCAATAATTTAAAGATATATACTTATGCGAAAAGAAAATGAGAAAAATGAAGTCATAATGTACAATGCACGACTCTCAATATAGTGAATTTCGCAAAGATTGTCGTTGATGAAATCACGAATCTATATCGTGTTATCTTGACAATATATGAAATTTGAAATACGTGATAGTCAACTCATCTGACATGACTATTAATGTTATCTCTGAAATATTTAATATTCCTGAAGCATAACTCAAATGATGCATGTCCGAGAACCATGTTTCAAATTAAATTGCAAAGATCATTATATGGATTGAAACAATCAGGACGCGTGTAATATAATCGTCTTAACTAATATTTGTTGAATGATGGCTATAAGAATGATGATGTCTGCCCATGTGTTTTCATAAAGAAAACAAATATTGGATTTGTAATTGTCGCAGTTTATGTGAATGATCTAAACTTAATTGGAACTCCTGAAGAGCTCAACAAAATTGCTAATTATTTGAAAAATGAATTTGAGATGAAGGATTTAGGAAAAATCAAATTTTGTCTCGGGTTACAAATTAAACACTTCTCAGAAGGATTATTTGTTCATCAATCTACATATACAGAAAAAGTTTTAAAACGGTTTTATAAGGATAATGCCCATCCATTGGCATCGTCTATGGTTGTTCGATCACTTGATGTGAAAAAGATCCATTTCATCCACTTGAAGATGGAGAAAAAATTATTGGTCCTGAAGTACCATATCTTAGTGCAATTGGAGCATTAACATATCTTGCAAATTGCACTCAACCTGACATAGCTTTTTCTGTAAATCTCCTTGCAAGATATAGCTCTACACCAACTTAAAGACATTGGAATGGTGTTAAACATATTTTTCGTTATCTAAAGGGTACTATTGATTTGAGATTATTTTATTCTCAAAAGTCGGGATTTACTTTAGTGGGATATGCATATGCAGGTTATCTATCTGAACCACATAAAACTAAATCGCAAACAGGATATGTGTTTACATGTGGAGGAACAACTATATCATGGAGATCTGTAAAACAATTCTTGACAGCAATATCTTCAAATCATTCCGAAATTATTGCAATCCATGAAGCAGGGCAATAATGTGTATGGTTGAGGAACATGATCCATCATATCCAAGCATCATGCGGGTTAACTTCAACAAAAGATAGTCCAACAATCTTGTATGAAGACAATGCAGCTTGTATTGCACAACTCAAAGGAGACTATATCAAAGGCGACAAGACGAAACATATTTCTCCAAAATTCTTTCATACACACGAACTTCAGAAGAATGGCGACATCGATGTTCAACAAATTCGCTCAAGTGAGAATTTGGCTGATCTATTCACTAAAGCATTGCCAACATCTACATTCAAGTAGTCCATGAGATTGAAATACGTCGACTCAAAGATTTGTAGTGATCAATATCGGGGGAGTAGCTGTACTCTTTTTCCTTCGCATAGGTTTTATCCCACTGGATTTTCTTAGTAAGGTTTTAATGAGGTAGCATTTATTTTTAATACTCCAAAATAACTGTATTCTTTTTCCTTCGTTTGATTCTTTTGTCCTATTAGATTTTTATCAAACAAGGTTTTAACGAGGCAGATATTTTGTAATGTGTCATTCAATGGAGAGTGTTGTAAAAGAAAAGTTTATTAGGGTTTGTAGTGAATGACAATTATACCCATGTAGCCCTAAAAATTATTACCATTGTATCCCTAATTCTTACCTATAAATATATGGTTTTGGTCATTAATAAAATACACACATAGGTATTGACTTAATTCTCTCTTTTATAACACGCCTCAAATTTTTAGGTCACATATTATTTGTTGTCACAAGTTATCGATCATATATTATTTATTGGTCACAAAATATCCAATTTATTAGTCACAATCTCGAATAATTGATCACAAATTAACTCATTTATTGATCACAATCAACTAAATAATTTGTAACCATCACCTTATCACGACACCGCACATAGCACCACTGTCAAACACCACCACTGCTAGAGTCGCCATTGTCACGTCACGACAATCGGTCAATACCATTGCACACCACCCAGCCGCCGCCACATCGCCGCCACCATCACCACGCCGCCGTCGCACACAGTACCACACAAAAATACTGCACGCACCCAACCACCACATCACCATCGCACCCGTAGCACCACAAAACGCACCCACTAGATCTTTATGTTCCCACAATCGCACTGCACACATCCACCTCCACCACACCACAACACCACCACTGTGCACAACACCATACCACCACCGCACACAGCACCACACTACTCACCCAACCATCGCACCCACAGTAGCACATCACCGCCACACCCCACGAGAGCTCTCTGTTCCACCATCGAACCTTCAATCACTACACCATTCAAAAATTAAAGAAAAAGGAAGAAGAATGGATTTGCACCTTGTGAGTCACTAGAGCAAGTGCTAGAGAAGTCGCTAGATGGTGTGAAATAAAACAGTGGGGAGATCTACAACGCCACTACCTTAAAAAAAATGTCGACGATGAGCGCAGCTAATTCAGGAAAAAGGCCATGAGTGCGCGATGCTGTGGCGTGGTGGCCTACATCGGATTGTGATGATGGTGTCTTCGATGATGACGGTAGGCGCATGTAGTGTTGTAGCTATTGAGTAATGAGAGAGAGAGAGGGAGAGAGTGTGTGTGTGTGTTATAATTAATTTTGATTGATTATTAATATTGTCTTCATTTAGGTCCTGTTTGATTCTCATCTCATTCTCATTCTTCTACTCATTTTCAACCACACATTCTTCAATAAAATAATATTTTTCATCACATCAATAACTTTTCAACCACATATTCACCATCATTACATAAAAAAAAATGTATTTTCTTCAAAATAATGTGCATCAAACGGGCTCTTAATAAATATTAAATTATTAATTATAATCTTAAATATGAAAGACGAAACTTCTTATTTATGAAGTTGGATTTTAAAAAACATACCTCCATGTAATTTTCACTATAAAATATTACACGCAAATTCAAAATATTTTCTTATTTTTTAATCAGACATTCTCTATCAATCTATTATTTCAAAATACATTCTTTCCCAAAAATGAGCTCAAACAAGTGGCAACAGCTTGCGAGTAAAGGTGGCTTGTTTCTTGAAGGGCGATGGTGGATGAAGGCAGTGGCGTGTACCGTGTACGTATGTTAGGAATTCATTTGTTGGTAACTGACTCAGGAATACGGGCTGGCTATTGGCGATGATGTTCAAGTAATAATGGCGGGGTGTTTATGGGATTTTAGTAAATGTAACTTCTTCTTTTTAATTGAACGTGACATTTTGTTGAAAGTAACGAGAACGTGACATTTTTAATTTGTACACTAATCAAGCTTTATGGCAAATCTAGATGTCTTTTCCATTTCAACTATTCCTTCCATTTCAACTATTCCTCATTGGTTTTCATCCTTTTAAGTCAATTTTTCGACTACTTTTCCATTCAAGTGTTACTATCAAAGTTGAGGTGTGGTGTTCTGTAAATATTGTATAACTTATAAAAATGTTCTTATAAGCCCATTGTAAACTTAGTCGATGATGTTTTGTTATAAAAAGTCAAATTCCACAATATATGACATTTTAAATTAAAAAGCAACTTCTAACATGGAACATTAATTCACTTCTAAACAACAAAAATTAATACTTTAAGAAACTCTTGTAAGCACATTTGTGAGCTGTCCCATATTTCATTTAAGGTGAGTGCGAAGTCCTTTGATCATGAATTCGATTTTTCCTACCAACATTTTTTTGATCGATCATGTCGCACTAAGTTTGTCTAGTATGATTAATTTGATTGGCGCAATTTTGCAAGCTATTATATCAGCTCGATGACTTATCCCAGTACATACGCGAAGGATAGCAGATGTGGGTCCCATATCATTAAAAAAATTGTAAATTTTGAATATTTGTTTTAAAAGATCCGTACAAATACATAAAAAGGTCTGCCGAAAATATCTTGTTACAAAAATCAAATTATACAGTAACTTTATAATTACAAAGTCACAAATCAAGTATCAAAGTTTCGTGCCAAATCATGTTGTTGTTGTTTTGGTGAGATTTTGCTATCAATCATGTCAAGTAACATATGATGCTTTTGCTAAATCCGACGCATGACTTGACATCTCTTTCGGCTAACATCAATACTGCACAAAAGTAAGAATTAAGGCTGGTAAACAGAACTTGTACAGCAAGCAGGGTTCCAAAAGTAATATCATGTACAAATAATATTACTTTCAATTGACAAAAACCACGTTCAAAATGAGGATGAGTTTTATAATAACATTTTTTTTTTTTTTTTTTTTTTGGGTACAAAAACCTTTAAATGAGAACACATTTGAGTGAACAAAAGTAATTGCATTGACAACCATTAAAGGGATTAAGCCATTTGAACTCAAAATTTGACACTTTAAATTATTCGATCTCATCAACACCCTCACGTGGAGGTCGGGCCCTACTTCCAACAAATATACGGACCCCGCCCTCAATGTGAAATTGTGGGTGAGATCGAATAATTCGAAATGTCAAATTTCGGATACCTATAGCAAGATTGCCATTAAAATAAATTTTGTTTTTGGAAAAAAATGTGTTCTATAATAGTGAGTTTTTGAGAATTTGTGGTTAGAAGTAGGAATTTTTTTTTAATTTACATGCAAAATATTTTATTGTGAGTATGTATGATTGAAAATAAATTTTTTTAAAAAAATATTTTAATGATAGTAAAAAATGGGCTAAATTATCGACTGCCGTACTACTATAGTATGTAAGCATTATTATTATTTAGGTAAAACTTTTCAGCCGTGCTACTGGTACATCAAGGAGTACCGAATGATGTTCATAATAGACACATGACGATCTTCTATTGGGGGGACGTCTGCCGCTACAAGCGCCTCCCAATAGGAGGCCGTCATGTGTCTATTATGAACACCATTCAGTACCTCATTATGTACCACAAGAATATTTCAAAACTTTTTGTCCCTTTTCTCCACAGCTTTTTGTTGGTGAAAATTTGTTCAAAAATCAATTGAAAGGTGAAAGGGGAACTTAACAAAATATTGTTCAAGGTAAAACTTGTGCACCCTTTTAGACAATTAGTTCATATTCGATGTTATGAACGAGATATAATTTCAACAAAACAACATATAAAAAACAAAATTTCTCTTAAAAATTTGAATTTTTTCCATAATGTTTATTCTACTCGTTCTTCATCTAACATATTTTATTGCAACCACATCTTTTTTTATGAAAGGAACCCCGTTTAATTTTCAAAAAAAATACGTCTCAACCACTTATATTAACGTTATGCTCACCAATTGACATATTATAATTTATCGCACCGAATGTCATATATGTACAATTGACATAAAGTATTTTACCCAATGTTGATTGAAATATCAGTGACCCCTGTGAAAAGAAGGTTAAGTTCCTATTTGGCTCAGCTTAAAAAAGTGGATAAAATTTAAGTCAAATTTAACAATTAAATTTAATTATACATTTTTTTTAGAACCCCGTAATTTTTATCAACTTTTAAAGTACATATTTTATGAACTTTTATCAATTTTCAGTAAAAAAAATTTGATCCTTTTGTCATATCAAAGACGAGCTAAATTGTATTTACCCTGGTAAATTTTGTGTATCAATTAGTAAGACAACAAGGGGAAAACTCATATCTAAGGGTGTGTTTGATAGAAAGATGGAAAATGAATGGCAAATAAAATATTTGGCAGGGAAGTGATTTGCCTAGAATTTGTTTTAGAGGGAATTGTATTAATGGTGTTTGATTGGTATAATTTTCCACCTAATCCGTTTGGCTTTGTTTTTAATTATGATCTACTTCAAAAGTAAGAAATAAAGTTTAACTTCCAAAAATCAGATATTATTAAATTTTATTTATGAAATTATTAATTAAATTTATTTTATTAATTAAATTTATTAAAATCAAGAGTCTATACAAATTGGTCACAAATTATTGAATTAATTGGTTACAAATTATTTTTTTATCAAATTTTTTTTTTATAGGTTACAAATTATTTTTGGGTCACAAATAAAAAATTTAATAGATCACGAATGATTTCTCGTTTACAAATCAAAAATTTTATAAACCACAATTTATTCATCGATCACAAAATCAAAACCTTTTATAGATCACAACTTACTTATGAGTCACATATTATCAAATTAATTGATCACAAAAAATTTTTGATAACAACTTAACAAATTGTGAGTCACGATCACATTTTTTAGGTAACATATTATTTATTGGTTACAAACACCCTCATCCCATCTACCCACAATCACTGCACGACCACCACCTTCACCAGACCGTGCAAAACCACCGACACAATACCACCACACACCGTATCCACAACACCACCACACACCAACTCCAGCGCCATCTCCACCACCGCCACAACCACCACCAACACAGTCAAACAACATAACGCAAACTCACCCCACCACCATAGATGCAACCCAACCCAACATAAACGCACCGGCACCACCACCATAGTGCACTGTAGATCGCTACGGGATGAAGCCACATGAGAGGAATATGAGGCCACCCACAAATGCGTCGCCACCACTACCTCCATATTGCACCACCTGTGGAATGAAGTCGTTAGAGAAGCAAACAACAGCAACATCAACTCACTACGCTCAGGCAAGGCACCATTTCGTACAGCAGGCACAACAACGTTGCGCGAGCGAGGTAGAGCTGTGCCATTTCAGGCAATAGTAGTGTCGTCTCGCGTAACGATAAAATTGAGTTGGCGTGGGGTGGGATGAGAGTGGGGTGAATTAATATAATTTTATAATATTATTATTAATATTTTAAAAGATGAATCATTATCTAAATTTTGAACAAAAAAAATTTTGAAATTTTATTTTTGAACTAGAAAGTTAAAAATTATGTGTGGGTGTAATTTTCACGGACAACAATTATATATATTAGTGGGGCCAGTACTTAGATAGTCATTTTCCAAATGTGGAAATTATATAAACGATCTTGCTACATGTACATCCGGGATGACATCCCGGATGACATTCCCCTCACAATAGGGGGCCATGATTATTTTATTGGAGCGTGGGCTCTCCCCTTCTTGTGAGGGGAATGTCATTCGGGATGTCATCTCGGATGTACAAGTAGCAAAATTCTTATATAAAACTAGCTATCTAAACATCACTTTTCAAAAATGAGGTACCAAGTTTAATTAATCACAAATCAGGTATGACAAACCATAATAAATTCATTTTCTCACTCTCGCACTCCATCTCTTCATCTCCCTCTCTTCTCACTATTGCACTCAATTTCTCTCCTTCCACCACAATCGCCCACCGCCTCCTGCCACCACCACCGCTCGCGCGTCCCCATCCCCGCCCTACTCCTCCCCACCCCTCCCCTCCCCTCCCCTTGCTGCGATTCGCAAGAGCGTCGCGACGCTGCTATGGGTGTGCAGCATGCAGCGCGGTGGTGTGTGCGGTGGAGGTGGTGTGTGTGGTAGACGTGGTGGTTTGGGGTAGTTTTGGTGATTGAGCTGTCGGATCTGCACTTACACTGCTATCGCGATGCCGCTGCCTTCGAGATCGGTGCTGATCGACGCCGTTGCAAGCAGTGGTGACCAGCTCCACTCCCAACAGCCTTTTTTTTGATCCGGTGTGGCGGCATCCAAGACCTCCGATGCCGGTAATCCAAAAGAACTGTTATTTTTGTTGGTGGTGGTGGGTGGTGAATCTGGTCGTGGTGGTCTAACGGTGGCAGTGTGGTTTCTGATTTGTGTGGTGGTGCTGGAAATCGATGTTGTGAAATGGGTGGTGCGGTAGAGTGTGTGGCGATAATGTTGAGGTATTTTGTGGGGGGTTTTTTGGTTTTTGGAGTAGTGGTGGAGATGGAGTAGTCGGCGGCGAGGTGTAGTCGACAGTTGTGGTGCAGACGGTAGCTATTTTGTGGTGGTGGTACGGTGGAGGTAGCTGTGGCAGTGACGGTATTGTTCATGGCTGTGGTTGTGGGTGAGACGGTGGTTGTGGTGGTATGGTGCAGGTGGCCGCGACGGTGGTCATTTTTTTTGTTGGTGGTTGTGGGGATGTGGTGTGGTGTGGTGTAGGCGGCTGTTGCGGAGCGATGATTTGTAACCAAGTATTGGTAGTGGATCGAGATCGAAATCGAGCTGTGACCGTAAAATTCGATAATATGTGACTAAAAAAATAATTTGTGACCAACAAATTTGAAAATATGTAAACGATCGATAAACTGTGACTTATAAAATTGTGATTTGTGACCTCGACATAATCCGTGACATATAAAAATTTTGATTTGTGATTTCGAAATATTCTGTGACATATAAATTTTTTGATTTGTGATTTCAAAATAATTCGTGACCAACAAATTTGAAAATATGTGAACGATCGATAAATTGTGATTTACGAAATTGTTGATTTGTGACTTTGACATAATCCGTGACCTATAAAAATTTTGATTTGTGATCTCGAAATAATTTGCGACCTATAAATTTTTTGATTTGTGATTTAGAAATAATTTGTGACCTATAAATTTTGATTTGTGACTTCAAAATAATCTGTGATCTATAATTATGTAATTGTGACTATTAATTGTATAATTTTGATTTTATTATAATTAATTAATAAAATACTTTTAATTAAAAAATAAAAATATGATTTTTACATTTGAACAACTTGAAACATACAAATTGAAGTGGGCATAATTAATGACTTACTTTTGACTTCTTCCCATTCCAAATACAGTTAAGTCATATGCCGGCCCGAATAATTTGCCTCATTAAGGCCCACTTTTCTCCCCAAATCTTCTTCACTCCCAGCGACCGCACGTGACACCACGTCCGGAAACTTTAACCGGCCATGGCGAAGATATTTAATGGCGGCGCGTGAGTATTCTGACAATAGAAGGTGTCCAGCACTCGTGCTGATTTTGATTCGTGTTCACACGTAAAATGAGGTATTTGATTGAGGTAAAAAATTGGGCCCCACCATTGGGGCCTACAATCAATCTCGAGATAGCCCCATATTGAGACTTTTAGGGGCTGTTCGCAGAACACAAATCAGGGGCAGCGCCAATCACTCCGTGATTAGCGTTATCCTCTTTGTACAATAGACAATCACACATTTAGCCCTTGTTTGAGGGCCATTTTTGTAAAACAAAATATGCAGTTTTAAATAATGTATTGATAAAAAATATATAATTAAAAAATTAAATTTATGTGTAATATTATTTTATTAAGAATTATGTAATTAAAATGAGGTAAAATACTATTTAAGAATGCATTTTTTTTTTCAAAAAAGGGGCTCAAACAAGGGTTTAGCTCTCTTTGCAGTCGTAATCGTCCTACATGATATACATGTGATGATCATTCTACGTGGCATACATTTAGCTTTGAATAATCCTCTCTATATAATAAATAACGTTATATGTAGTCGCTCACAAATTATTATTTTTTATTAAACTCATTTTTAATTATACATTCTTTAAATAAAATAATTTTAAATATAAATATAAATTTTTTTGCATATTTTTAACCACACTTTCTTCAAAGAAAACACCATATTCTCCCAAAAGATAAAGCTCAAACTAATCCTTACTCTTGTTTAACAAGTTGTACGAGACAAACAACAATATTTTTTTGACAAAACACCATGGAACTTCTACTCAAGCTAAGTCGGACAGCAGACGGTATAAAAATAGAATACACTAATTCCATCTTTAGGGCTAAACTAAAACCATCTTTTTGCTTTCATGTTTTGTAGTACCCATGAGGAGTCACATTCAGCTTCCAAAATTTGGAGATCCGACTATCTAACAAAATACAATTTCTCATACTGACAAGTAAAAAACTGGTCTCACGAGCTGTGTCCCACTTGGCTAGTGAAAAATAAAGTGACCTTGACTCGATTCATGGATCATCTTAAAGCGAGCTTGAGCCACCCTAGACTGACCTTGAACAAGCCGAGCCAACAAGTTTGCGAGCTACTTACCGGTGCATGCTTAGTAGTCGTAAATGTAACTCATTTCTTTATTTTTTGTAATAATTTATCATCAGTCACATGTAGAAGAACACGAGTTGACAATGAGATTTGGGTGGACATAGAAAAAGGTAAGTATCTCATGAGAAAAATAAGTAAAGTAAATTGTGTTTAGGAATGCACTTGTCAATTCGATCAAAAATTAGGTAAAAGATTAAGTACAAATAGAATTTTCCTTTTAAGCAAACTCAATTATATATCTTTATTTTTAACAGTAGGAGGATACGAAGAAAATTTTGCTAGTTTTGAAAAAAGGTAAGGGTAAAAGGTAAATGTCCTGGTCATAAATATGAAAATAAGCAAATATGCATCCTCGGACATGCTTACTTTCACCTTTTGACTTAATTATCATTTTTTAGGTATTTTTTGGACTTAATTTCATTCATATATGCACAATATAATTCGATACAACTTCTCTTTCATTTTACGTTTTACTGTAAGACAAGTTTGCTTAATTAATAATTGGCAATTGGCATTACATGTACTGGCAATGGGCCGGCTCCACGAGCTTAGCTCGTTCCTCAAGGGCCGAGCTCGGCTCGTGAGCTCGTCGAGTTTTTTTAATAATAGATAAAATCTTCATCCTTTATCCGAATTTGAGACCATCTACTTAAATTTTGAGTAGGCGAAATTAAAAATTGTGCACGAACAACTTATTATGTGTACAATTTTTAAAAAAAAAAAAAAAAAAATAAGAACCATATTGTAAAATAATAAATTTTGATTAATATGATTAAATTAAATATCACTTACCCAACAACATACTATTTCAGCATATTTATTTATCAGTCAGAAATGAACGTCTTGTTAGTCCTCCACGCACATTAATGATTCCAAAATATCTTCTTTCTGTCGACTCCTGACCTCGGATAGAACTCTCTTACCTACACTAAAAGTAGACTCCAAAACTACAATTCTAACCGTATGTTTTAGACTGGTAGTAGGTATTTTGCAATCGTAGAAACTAATGGCCATCGTCGTTCGTATTTTGTCAGAATTCAATTACTTCTTCTGAATTGTTTTAATTATTTTGTTGTTAGACATATTACGATTAAAGTAAACAATTAATTCAAGAGACAATATAGTTTGATTTGCGTCCGATATCTGATTAAATGCGGTAGACATACTACTGTTAGAGGAACTAATTGCATTTACCTCATATCTATACGCATTAATGCTTTCAAATAAATTTAATATTTATGCATCGTCTTCTTTAATATCATCAGGAGAACTAGGTGTAGAGGGTACTCGATTAATATTTACACCAATTCGTTATTCATATAATTCATACATTTGACATAAGGTTTGTTCCAAATTTCTATAAGTGATAGGAGTATTAAAATTTAAAACTTTTGAAATATGATCAATTACATATTTAGTACTTGATAATTTGTATTGAGAGTCCATGATGCATGCTAAAGGAAATAACATATGCAAGTCTTCCCAATATTTTTTAAATTTTACTTCCATAAAATATATAATTTCACTAAAATCGGTGTCATTTTTGTATTTATGAAAATTTCTTGCAATTATATAAAGACGTTGAAGCACCATACAACGAGTAGGATAATACACTCCGGATATAATATTTGTTCAGTCATAAAAACTTGTCAATTTTTTTTTTTAAATTTTCAAAGTTTAAAGTCAGTCAGATTCATTCAAAATGGTATAATCATCGTTTCTAATAAGCCTATTGTTATAAAATTCAATTATTAAATGTTCAAATCCTTCGCATGATTTTAATAACAAGTAGAGTTTCATCTATACCCTAGGTCACTAACAAATATTTTTGTATCCGTAACCCCAAATTCGGCATAAAATTTCTCAAAAACTTGTTTCTATTAAGTGAAATCATGATATATATATATATATATATATATATATATATATATATATATATATATATATATATTAGTGCATCCCTAATTATTTAGAATAATGTTCTGTGTACACTTCATGTTGTACATCGAGTTTGACTTTATTTGGAAATTCAAAAATGAATGGGCGGGAAACTATGTTTTATTTTTAAACTGTCCAATGTGATGGCGCCACGTGATACAATGTTAAAATTGATGTTAAACTTAATGTATTTGTAGCATGATTGAATTATTTAAATATTGTTTCAAAACCATCCCGCATAATTAAATTAAAAACATGACATATACGACGAATATGAAATAATTAACTACCGAAATTGGGTTGTAGTACCTTATACAATTTATTGACAATTTGCTTATTAATAGTAATGTGTCTAATGAAAAAGAACATATTTTACTCTCGTAATGATATTTTCTAATAATGCTCATAATAGCATTATATATTTTGTTAGTATTGTGAGGGAACACAATAATTTTAAAAGTAATAATATTTTATGTATACACCAAAGTGGGTCTATGTAGTGTGTAGTTGCAACTATATAATATCTTTTATTAATCCATTCCCATATATCCAAAATTAATGATATAACACCCTTATATTTTTGCAAATTGATAATCGATTGTTTCTTTGTATGAAAGAAATATTTTATTGCATCGAAACGAAGAATATTTCTACTTACCCCAACGTACCTCAGTTGAAGATATTTTTTCACGTAAGAGACGAAATGTTGATTGTTCGCTTGCTAGAGGCAACTCAGCACCAACAACGAACTTTACCATTCCCGTTCGAGCTTTCTCTTCCGAATACATCCACATGTAAAGTGTCATAAAAGTAGAACTAGTGGTTGGACTACCAAATTGCAGTTACGTTTGACCGAAAGCAAGAAGCCTATGTTTGACAGCACATGCTTTATAATAACGGTTCATGTGGGTGGTATGAATGCCCTTCTGCCATGTCAATCATTGTTGACAATATTTACATACTGCTTTAGACATTGCAACTCTATTGACCACACGATCCGTTGGAATCAATTTAAAGTGATCTCAATATTTTGCTTATTTTTTCCCCATTTCTCTTCCCTCTTACATTGAGAATATCTAATTTTTGTTCCTCCTCATGTTTCGCTTTGGGAATATCAACGTCATCCAAATAAATTGGATTACTACTTTCATGAGCATCCAAATCTGGTATATTTGTCAGGAATGAGTATTTCGTTGAGACCGACAAATTCATTCTGAAATTGACTTTGCGTCGTCACAGCCTAATAGTGATTCGTCTCCGATATCGAACAAGCTCTCAACAAATGAGTGTGGATCTATTTGTGGATTGTGAATTTGTGATGAAATGTGTAAAATATGTATTGTAATTTGTGTAGTATAGACTGTATAGTGTATATTAAGGTCCCATTTGATTCTCATTCTTTGTAGAATGAGAATAAAAATATAGTCGTTATAGGCCTCACATAAGAGATGTAAAGTAAAAAATGGTGGCTGGATATGATGGATAACGGTCATATTTTTCATTTTTACGGATGAATAATGGGAAACAAACGGGGCCTAAATAATTAAGTAAGTAAATTTATAATGTGATAAATTTGTAATGTGGTAAATTAGTAATTGATATTGAATAATTGAAATTGAAGGTAGAAAATTAGAAATGAATGTAGTAGATTATGCATAACGTGGTCTTTAGTGAGAATTGTTGTTGGAATGTTGTGTGAAAAAATTTGAAAATGGATTGGGGTATTTATATAGTAAAAAAAAAGGAAAAAAAAAAATTAAAGTGACCATAACGGTTACTTTTTTTAGCGAGCATTTTGGTAACTGTACATATGCGAAGGGCGAGCTGAGCAGCTTCAGCTCGCTTAGCAGAGCCGGCCCACTCAGCTCGTGCTCGAGCTCGTCCAATTACAAGCCTAAGCCGCCCATGAGCCGTCTTTCATGAATCGACCGGCCTTGGCTCGTTTGACACCTCTACAAGTACAATCATAGACACAAAATTTCAAACTAAATTGTACATACTCAGGTTAGTTAGATAGGTTAAAATCCAAATGTTACAAGTGGTATAATTGGGACTGCAGGTATAGATTTCTCCCTCTATCTGTTGTACAATAATATCTAAAAGGTTAATTATATTCGCACTACAAATTTTGTTTATTGAGTCATATTTTAACTATAATAAATATTTTCATCGTTTGTTTATTATTGTATTTATGTTCGCAAAATTCTTTCGTCGCATTGGCCTTGGGGAGAGATATTTTTAAAATTATTTTCAACAATACATTGCATGGGATCCATAAATTTTTACAATTTTGTAACCACATATTTTCCAAAAATTATTTTTCACTTGGAAAAACTCTCCTAAATAAATGTTTAACCTTTAACCTTCAATTTACTAGCACGGATTGTTCTTGATAATGATTTCTATCTAAATATTATGTTAGTGTTCTTTGAAACTAGAGGCAAATATTTTGTACATATTCTTTTTTTTTTACTTGTCTAATTATATATATATGGGGAAAATAAGTATCTTTATGCTCTTATAATGATTTTTTTCGATGGGAAAATATGCTAATTAATAGAAACTTAATGATTAAAATGGAGTTAAATGAATGGCCCAAACCATGAAAGCACAAGTCTACAAAGAGTAATGAATAACATTGTTTTGTTCACTTGTTCTCTGAGTAAATTTAATGACCATTTAGATAAAATTATAATAATAAAAATTAAAAATATATGAATAAAGATTATGAATCTTTCATGAACTCAAAATATGGTACAATAGTAGGAAATGAAGCAAGGTATTCATATATTAGCCAAAACTTATATAATCATGCTTGTTGTACATTGTATTTGATATCAAGTTTGATATTGTATCATGTGTCGACACATGATTGATCATTTTTGAATTCAACACATTTTTTCATCACAGAACATTTTGTATTTACAAAAAATGTCAAATTTCATGTAATCCATAAAATGTACAAGAAGTATTATTCAACTTACATACAAGTGCTCATATCGTCCCGAAATACCCAAATTACCCTTTCCACCGATTTTCAAAATCGAAAAGTGGACCATTTGTCAAATCAATTCACACGACGACAAGATGATCAAATCCAGACCCTTGATTCCCCTAAGCAGGCCCTACCTCTTTACCTACACATCCCGTCTGCTCCCCATTAGCACAAGTTCTAACACTTTTTTCATTTCCCTTCTCACTCTATATAAATCCTCAAATCACCATTCTCTCACCAGTCACTTCTCACTCGATTACTCTCACTATAATGCCTACGCCACCACCAATACCGGCGGTTCTCATCCTCGTACCACTCCTCTTCTTCTTCTTCTGTACCGAGCCCGTAATTGCATGGCGCCCATGGCCTAATCAAACCCTCAACAAAACGGACATCATCTTTGGTGGGTCAAAAAAATATGAGGGCTCATCGGAATTTGTTCAGTTGAAGTATCACATGGGGCCTGTACTCACCGCCAATATTACTGTCTATCCTATTTGGTATGGCTCGTGGAAAAACTCCCAGAAACGTATAATCCGAGAATTCATCAGCTCAATCTCCTCCGTCGACGCAAAGCCGCCGGCGGTGGCCGGGTGGTGGAAAACCGTCCAGCAATACACTGATCAGACAGGCGCGAATGTTTCACGTTACGTTCACATTGGTGCTGAGAAGAACGACCGGTTTTTGTCCCACGGAAAATCACTAACCCGGCTTTCAGTTCAATCGGTTATAAAATCCGCCGTGACCTCCTCCACCCGCCCACTTCCGATCAACCCCAAGAGCGGGGTGTACCTTGTACTAACCTCGGAGGATGTGTACGTACAGGATTTCTGTAACAACGTTTGTGGGTTCCATTACTTTACCTTCCCCTCCATTGTTGGGTACACTCTACCGTACGCCTGGGTGGGTAACTCTGCTAAACTGTGCCCCGGTGTTTGCGCGTACCCCTTCGCCGCGCCGGCGTATATTCCGGAGCTGAAAGCGGTTAAATCACCTAACGGCGACGTAGGAGTCGACGGAATGATAAGCGTGATTGCACACGAAATTGCGGAGGTATCCACGAACCCGCTAGTTAACGCCTGGTATGCGGGTCAAGACCCGGTTTTCCCAGTGGAGATTGCGGATCTTTGCGAGGGAATTTATGGGACCGGAGGTGGCGGATCCTATACCGGGCAGATGTTCAACGGCGAAGATGGTGCCACGTACAACGTGAATGGGATCCGACGGAGGTTCTTGGTTCAGTGGGTTTGGAACCATTTGGTGAATTACTGCACGGGCCCGAATGCACTTGATAAGTAAATGCTTCATTTACGTTATTTTGGCCCTTCGTTTTGAAATTTGAACTGTTTCTTTATTAATTTACTTGGGTTTTTGCCTATTAATGGATATTAGCTGAGTAACTTCAAATCAAGTTTGAAACTCCAAAGATGACATGCAACGTAAAGCAACACCCAGTGGCCCTAGGGTTTTTGTGGGATTGAGCCAAAGACTAATGATGATTGCTCTTTGTACCTTTTCTTTTACAGAAATAAGGGTAAATTTCATGGATTTTGCTAAGTGTACAGTATGCTTACAACCCCCTCTGTTGAGATCCTATGTTCATAGTGGGCATGAGATATTTAGTCGAATAAAATCATATGTACAGAAATATTTTTCCAGAATGTTGCTATAATAGATTCATGACGTGGGTTTATGCTAAATAAAAAATTGCCAAAAATTATGCCATCCACCCTCTGTGTGTCTTACCAAGAATTAATCTATGCTGCCCCCTCCTTGACAGAGGGGGTGACCAAATTTGGGACCCCATTTGGGGTGTTTGGTCACCCTCTCTGTCAAGGAGGGGGGCAGCATAGCACAGCCCGTCTTACCAATTACCACCTCATCAGTATGGTCTAAAATATCTAGAATAAAGCTACTTGTACACAATCCCCCACACAATCCCTTACACCCTCCTCACATGAAAGGAGGTCCACACATAATAAAATATTTGTGGGCCCCCCTTCATATGAGGGGGGTGTAGGGGATTGTGTAAGGGGGTGTGTGTACATGTAGTATTGTTGAAATATCTATTACTTGGCAAGATTCACCGATAGGATCTAAAATATTGGTAATGTTACTGCTTTCCCAACACCTTCGAAACGATAACCAATGATTGGAGAATCAAAATTAGGATAAATCTAAAGAGTGTGCGAACTCCTCATAAATAAAATAATATTTTTTTTCACTCACACACGATCATTCAAATGGTTATTGTAGTATTACTCTCAAAATTAAGTCCTTGTTTCACACCTTTTAATTTATTTTAGTTTTTGCTATAAATTTTATTTTCAACTACACATTCAAATAATAAAATATTTTACATATAAATTTATAAATTTTTCTATTTTTTAATCACATATTTTTCAAAAAAATACTATTTGAAACTAATGGACCGTTTGTTTCAGATTAAAATCGAATTTTAATTTAAGTCAAAGTCAAACAATCAATATCAATCACATTTTTCTTGGGTCCCACAGATTTTTAACAACACATTTCAAAAATTTCTATCACAATTTATTAAAAATCTGATTTTAATCCCTATCAAACACCCTCTAAATTTCAAAAATTCTAAGGCCACAAAACTGGGGCTAAAATCTGATTTTTAATTAAACTAAATAGTAGTTTAAGGTTATGTTTAATAGCCATCAAAATATGTGAAAAAAGAAAATCAATTCATTTTTCATGCTTAATTTTGGTGTTTGATTGCATAACTTTTTCATGGAATTCATTTTTACTCATTTTCTAGGTACAACCATTTAAAACACATTTTTCACCTTTTATTTTCTCAAGATTTTGGTGGGAAAACTGATTTTCCAATTTTATTTATTTATTTATTTATTACTTTTTGGCATTGGAAACATATACTAAATCCAATTGTAAAAAAATTTATCCATTTAATTGACAATTTTCATGAAAAATAAAGTCAAACGAACACAAAAAAAAATTTCAAAATGTTTTTTTTTTTTTAATTTTTTGGCAATCCAAACAAATTTTAATACATATTGTAAAAGAAATTATCTCAAAAAGTAACAATTTACATGAAAAACAAAGCCAAACGGATTAGGTGAAAAATTATATCAGTCAAACATCATTAATTACAATTCCCTCTAAAACAAATTTTAGGCAATTTAATTATCTGCAATTTATTTTTTTTCACCCAAATTTCATCCTTGCAATCAAATACATCCTAAAGTGTTTTTCGTGTAAAACTTGTTACAGTTGGATTTGACAATTTTACTTTTATTTTTTCATAGCTGATCTAAAAAAAAGCGAGAAAAGACAACCATGCTATGATAAGTTGACAATCATCACAAAACTTTTATTTCATTTTTCAAACAAAGCAACAAAATAGAAACCCCACCCGTGAACCCTAATGGAATCAACAGTGGTGCTACTTGTATAGAAGTCTATGATAGGAGGTTGATCGACGACACACATGAGTGGGGGTTGCAACAATTTTTTTTTTTTTTTTTAAATACAGATGGGGGCCGCGCTACAATGAGAAATCTATCAATCCAATCTATACAATCAGATTTATCCATGGAATCAATGCTTCCACTGACCCCATTGACAAAATATTTGTTTGTGGTCAATAAGACAAGCATTCCCCGATATATTTCATTAAAATAAATCAAACTTTGTATGATTAATGATGAATTTATGTTGCTTTTATTATAACAATAGTCAAACTTTGCATTATTAATGATGAATTTATATTTGGTTTGAGTTAGGCTACCGTTACTGTGTGGATTACCGCTCGATTTATCACATACACGTACATTGGAAAAAAAATATTTTTTAAATAGGCGGAGCCCATCGCACCAAAATTTGCGGTAACACTTGCAGTACAAAAAGTGTTACCGATTTGGTTTACAGCTAGGTCGTGGAGTGGTGGAAGAAATACGAAATTGATTATTTGGCGTTATGCGCAAGTTTTCAAATAAAGTCCAATTGACAGCACAATTAAAATTCATTAATTTATTTCAATTTATCAATGAAAAAAAAAAAAAAAAAATTCATCAATGGGGCTACTCAACTGAACATAAGTTGAGTCGTGCTAGGTTACGTAAAGTTTATCCTTAAAATTAATTTGTAGTCGAGATTGTCTTGTGGGATTGCATGTGGAACTCAGTAGTATCAAAGACTACTGCCAGATTGTTTCTATAGACACCTCAGACTGGCTGGCCAGAAATACCGACTGTGCCTCGGATCTGTCCAAGCCAGCCAGCCATCCAGTTTTACACCAGGAGCTTCATCAATCTGAAGAAATATTGTGAATCATTTGTAGAACACAGTAAAAAACAAACAGGTTTTAAGTTACTGCTGAGGCCATTTGCTCCCATTTAGAGCCTGCTTGAATACGAATACCAACTTGATTGCCTTATTTGGTCAACTGATTAAATGCAAGGGACCCATTGCTTTCATTTAGAGGAGCCATATGCCAATGGGGATCGATCGGGGGATAATATTCCATGATTTTTTTTATTTTTTTTAACCTTTGAAAATATGCCTAATTTTGGAGGAAAATATTTTCTTTGGGAGATGTAGGTTTTTATTTTCCCCAAAATAAACAAAAAAACATTTTCCTTGCCAATTAAACATACCTTAAAAACATTTTTTAGAAACAATTTGCCAGCCGACATAATATTCATCAATGGTTTAGGGAGGGTAAAGTAATTTCAAGACAATTCATACAATTCAGGCCACTCAACCGAACATAAGTTGATTCGTGCTAGATTATTCTATGTCTTAAGTAAAGTTCATCATTAAAATTAACTTTTAAGTCATGATTGTCTCAATGGATTGCATACGACAGGCCATGCTATGGTTATAACTTATAAGTAAATATTTGGACACAACAGGGGCTCGGTCGTACCTTATCTTTATATAGACACCATAGACTGGCCGGCCAGAAATACTGACCGTGCCTCGACTCTGTCCAAGCCAGCCAGCCATGGCCAGACAATCCAGTTTTACACCAGTAGTGGTACTGCTCATAGATGGCTCTGTTGTTCCCTCTGGTGTTATCTGGTGAGTCTTGCTAGCTTCAATCGATCACAAAATCATATCAACTGTTGCAGTTGATAAAAAAAAGAGACAAGTTACTGCCGAGGCCATTTGGTCCCATTTAGAGCCCGCTTAAATACGAATACCAACTTGATGGCCTTATTTGGTCAAATGATTAAATGCAAGTGACCCATTGCTTTCATTTAGAGGAGGCATATGCCAATGAGGATCAATCGTGTGCTTTAAGATTCACTATTCTGGGGGGATAATATTCCTCTTGGTTGGTATTCAAATGACTGTACTGGAAGCAAGCCCCTTCACCACGATGGAGACGAGAGAGGAAATTATGGTGTTTTTAGTCGGTCGGTAGATGTTGTACTCTACCCTCATGTGGCTTAATATGGGGCCTGCATCAGTTGAATAAGGAGAGGAACATGTATAAAATGCAATCAAGGACGACCACTCAGCCACATATGCGAGTATGTCGAGCTAGAACCAATTTCAAGTGCTAAGCCAAGGCCCATTGCCTCTATCTAAACATTATAACACCACCTAATTTATGTTGACTGATTTTGATAGATTTGAGTGGTACTAAAACTGTTTTTGTAATGGGCAAATGTATGTTAATTTGAAGAAGGATTCATGGACAGGACCCGCCTCCTATGTATTTTTTTGCAGCTCAAAAGAGGCTCAAATCTGGCTGACAATTTAAATGGATGAGAAGAAAAGTATAAGTTGTGCCTAAGAAAGAAGTGTCAAAAATAGGCATAGAACTCAGCATTCTTGTTTAATTTTCACGATATCATACTATGATAGATATCAGAATTGACTTCAATGAAAGAATAATATACCATTTACAGAAATATTATGAAGGAAGAACTAAAGTGCATCAATTCCGATTTCACCAATTGCAACTATAGATTTTCTTCATAATCATATTGCATCTCATAAAGGAAGTTGCAGTTACGCACCAGTAGAGGGGGTAGAATTGTTCAACTGAAATGATTGGAGACCTGTTAACAGTTACATCCACGGTCATCTCTGATTTAAACAACCCATAGAGGCTGGCAAAACAAGCTTAATAGATAACAGGGAAAAATAAGCATTTATATCAAACATTTTAAGAGTTTACTCAGATAGCTTATCAGTAATGAAGTTGCATGGTCTCCTAAGCAGAACAGATGTAACACTTGCCAACATAATCTTTCTTCTAGTAAGTGAAGCTAAACAGCTCTATATGATGTCTGAAAATTAGATAGTTTTTGATGCAGGATGAATTGGAACAATTAACTAATAAAAAATAGATCTATAAAGAACACAAGATTAGAGAAAGAATGATAGAAGAAGAAGAATCACAGAAGAAATAAAGAGAGATAGAGAAGGGAGAAAAAACTTGCAACAAGCCACCAATAATTTATTCATTCATCAACTTTTAATTTCACGACAAAATGTTTAAATAGTAAAACAAAAACCCTAATGAGAACGGGCTTGGGCCAAACCCCTTATAAAAGTCCAATTACATAGATAATAGTTCAAAACATAAATAAAGTCCAACAAGAAAATTAAATAGAATGGATGTCCGCATCAACTCTCCCGGGGGTGGGGGAAAAACTCGACCCTGTTGAGTGGATAGATCATGAGAGGCTGTAGTCATTTTCCCAACCATAAGCTGAGTGGTTGGGCAAACTTCTTTCGACGTCTGTAGAAATTTGTCAATAGAGGCCTGAATCTGGTGTCCTCACCAACTCCCCCTGAGTGGATGGGAGGTGATCTGGGCCATGAGAGATCCTGCTAACTCCGATAAAGTTCCAACAAATTTGGGTCAAGTTGCTGTAGTGTCTCTCTAGAGATCCATGTACAGTCAGAATCAGGTCGATCAACCCAACGCACAAGGAAGCGCTGAACATCTTCATCATTTGTCAACACAGTCAGTTAATCCAAAATGACATTAATTTTATCTTTGTGTGCTGTGAGGAAAGGTACTAGGTTAAGAGTGACAAAAGAATCAGGGTCAAGGTCCACAGATGGAGGTAGAAGAGGATCATCGGAGGGATTAAAATGGCCTTTATAAGTAACTAAATCCTCAACATTGAAAGTAGAGTGGTATCCAAGGTGTGATGGAATGTCAACAACATATGCATTTGGACCAATTTGCATTAAAATTTTAAAAGGACCAGTACTTCAGGCTTGCAATTTAGAGGTAAGTCCAGATAGACGCCGCTCTGGCCTAATTCGGACCATAACTTAATCCCAATATTAAACTCAACGTGTCTTTTATGCAAATCAGCTCGGAGTTTATATGATGCATTACTGGCTTCAAGTTGTTTATTGATCTCAATATGCAAATCATGAAGATGTTGTGCAAATGCCTCGACTGACACAGACACTCTAGCATGTGGGGACATTGGAATGAGATCTAAAGGCTTCCTAGGCTTATACCCATGTACAACTTCAAATGGACTCATACCTAATGATCGATTCATGGAACTGTTATATGCAATTGGAGCTGTAGGAAGAATCAAATCCCAATTTCTAAAATTTTCCTTGACCAGACATCTTAGCAAATTCCCAAGGCTTTGGTTAACTACTTCCGTTTGACCATTCGTCTGAGGGTGGTAAGCAGTAGAGAATTTCAGTTTAGTACCAACCTTATGCCACAAGGTTCTCCAAAAATGGCTAGTAAAACGAACATCCTTATCTGACACAATGGTTTTAGGAAGCCCATACAATTTGACAATTTCAAAGTATAACGTGGCAACCTTGGATGCATCTGAGGTCTTACTACAAGGGATAAAATGAGTCATTTTCGAGAAACGATCGATTACCACGAAAATAGAATCATGTTTCTTTGGGGTGCGTGGGAGTCCTAACACAAAATCCATACAACATCTTGCCAAGGACAATTAAGGACGGGAAAAGGCGTGTAAAGACCCGTGTTTTGCCTCTTCTGTTTGGCCAACCAACAAGTGTTACATGCATTAACAATCTTAGCCACATCTTTATTCAAGCTAGGCCAATAGAATTGGCGTTCAACCTCTTCTATAGTCTTATCACGCCCAAAGTGGCCGGCTAAACCTCCCGCGTGAATTTTCCACACTATGAAATCCCGCACCGAAGTGCAAAGAATACACAACCTAATGGCTCTAAAAAGGTAACCCTCCTCAAGTCGGAAGTCATCCGCTATATCTGACCGTCCACCTTGCAAGCCAAGGAAGATATCCTTAAAATCGGGACACGCTTCGTAATCCTCCTTAAACCTTTCAAAATCGATGACTTTGACGCTCATGATCGACAAAAGAGAGACACGACGACTTAAAGCATCGACTGCTTTGTTCTCCGTACCCTTCTTGTGTTTCAAAACAAAAGAATATGCCTGCAAATAATCAACCCAGCGACCATGCCTAGAGCTCGTGGTCCGAATAAAGAACAAACTCGTGGGGTAGCAAATAATGGCGCCAATAGCGCAAGGCCTGGACAACTGCATACAGTTCCTTATCGTAAGTTGAGTAGCGTTGTTTTGCATTATTTAACTTCTCGCTAAAATAGGCAACAGGGTGACGATCTTGAGTCAAAACTCCACCTATTCCTACTCCCGAAGCATCACACTCTACGCACAAGGAAGCGCTGAACAAATTTGATGCAAGATGAATTGGAACAATTAACTGATAGAAAATAGATCTGTAAAGAACAGAAGATTAGAGGAAGAATGATGGAAGAATGATAGAAGAAAAAGAACCACAGAAGAAATAAATAGAGATAGAGAAGGGAGAAAAAGCTTGCAACAAACCACCAATAATTTATTCATTCATCAACTGTTTAATTTCACGACAAAATAAGTTTAAATAGTAAAACAAAAACCCTAATGAGAATGAGCTTGGGCCAAACCCCTTATAAAAGCCCAATTACATAGATAATAGTCCAAAACATCAATAAAGTCCAACAAGAAAATTAAATAGAATAGATGTCCGCATCAGTTTTACTTGTAAATGAATTAGTTGAGGGAAATGCCGTCCCAAAGCCAACAGTAAAACAACAGTCTTTAGTTCTGAGTAGGAGAACTTATATATGTAGAATTCAGAAACACGAGCTCGAGGAAAAAGAAACAAACAGTAATAATGTACCATTTCAGATAGATTCAAGCTCAACAGAACACTACTGGCTATTTCACTAGAAACAACATGTCGATTAAATGAGAAATTTAAAAAAACAAAGAAAATTATACATGATTCCAAATATCATGTAGCCTACCCCCAACTAGTTGAATTCAGTCCTATCAAGAAATACACCTTCCACTTTTCTAATAAATTTGCTTTTTGTTAGCATTATAAGAAACACCAGAGAGATGTTTCATCTCGTCTACAAAGAAGAACTATATGAAGTTCACGAGATACATATGTGATTAGTCCCTACATTAAAAATGACAAACCAATTGCTGCCACATTTCTCAACAACTGCAAAATATTTAAAACACTAGATAATTCTAATGTATGGAAGATCAGACAACAAAGACACCAGGATCAAATGTATGAAAGATCAGAAAATGAAGATAACAGGATCAAACGATATTGCAGATCACGTTCCTCAAATTGTGCTCCCAGAGCCGGGGCAGAATTAACAGCAAAGGAAAGGACACTCTATCCTCTCCTCTTTCTGTCTTAACTATATAACAAGCTAATTTAGTCCTAATAAAATTGAGGTCGGCCACATGAATTCTTTTTTCACCATTCCGTATAATCCACATGCTACATCAACCTAAAGGTCCAACAAAATCAAGCTTGTTGGAACTAAGTCAAGCCATTAATTTTGATCTCTCCAAATTTTTTTACTGCAATCGCAATGTTCGCAACACACTTATGAATGAGAGTTTCCTTTGATCTGGGAAAATATTTCCCAATCATCCAAGTAGTCTTTCCCTTTATATATCCTCAATTGGTATCATCTTTCTTGTTGGTGTTGCCCCCTAAATCTCATACTTGTGACTGCTGCATCATAACAGCTGTACAAGTTATGAAAATGTAAAACAAACATATTTCCTGCCACCATCTACTAAGGATGTTTCATTTACAATTAGCAAGCTTTACACTGTCAAGCTATCTGTCATTCATTGTGTGGCTTGATTTCTCAATTCTAAAGCATATACCTGGCCTTACAGTGGCATATTACATATGGTAAACACTAAGGACAAATATTATGAAGCTCTAATCATGAGATGACGATGTGCAATAAGCAAGCCCTCAAATCCATAAAGTTTTGAGGCAAGAATTTAAGTGATTAAGATGAAGAGATAGACAAGAAAATTCAGTTATGTAATAGGTCATATGAATACTTTGAATAAATCTTTCCAGCATCATTAGTGCTTATGAAAACTCAACCCTTATCCTAAAGCAATTTTAACAACAATGGTTAAAAGTTCCATCTCATCTCGTTTACATTTCAGTTTTGATAGGTAACCTTTACAATTCAGAACAGAATATTCCACACGTGGGAGCCTTAAGCTTAGAGTAAACAATGATACCCAAATTAATTGATTTTTTTTCTAGCAGAGTTGAGCTTATACAGTAGCTCACATGTGATTCTCATAAAGGCAAACGATGCTATAGAATGAAATAAGTACTAATTCTCAAAAGCAAGCAAAGCGTCAAGTCCCAATGTTTGGAAGATAGAAGCAAGCATTAACTATATGAAAAAAAAAATGATGGGACAAGTGTAATGACGGGGCTTCAGAGTTAAATATTATTCACCTTTGTAAATCCCGCCACAACCATTCTCCAAATAATCCAATCCCAGGGCCAACATAAGATGTCCACTTTAGGGGATCACAGGTGCAATCACATTTAATGAAGACCTCAATAAAACAGGTACAACAAAGTCGCATGGTACATAGATGCTGTTATACTTGGCATCTATAGAAATTCTAAGTATAACAGCTCTGTAAAGGACATTGCAGAAGTACAAATAACTGATGCGAAGGGATTCACATGATATTTGAAATCATTCATAGGGAGGTGGGGGGAAGAGAATGATATTGTTTCTGCATTTCTCTGAATAAGAATTTTAGTATTTCCATAATACATATTTGTTTGGTCACAGGGATAAAAAGCATTGGACAGAACAAATGAGACCTTGCTAATTATGCTAGAACCCCTCTATTTGATACTGTAAGATCAGTTTTCACGGTTAAATTGCTCATTTTGCAAGTACTTCAAAACTCCATAGGCAACTGTACCGGCCACAAACAAGAACACTGTTGGAGTAAAAGAAGGGTAAAGATACTTCACAAAGAACTTATCCCATTCTTCTGGTAAAAAGCCTGCAAGTAGTAAATGGATAAATCATAATCTGCAATTTCACAGCACTTAAACGACGTGCATCATACATAAGCAATGCAAAAAACTGACTCATATTTCTTTCCTTGTATTACAAGAAGATATACATCTCAGAAAAAGGAAACATATTACAAATTTTAAGCTAGAATATCTTCAACATAAAGGAATTATTTATAACTGTAACATAGACAGTAGGCCAGTCACATGATTGAAAATATAGGTAAGCACTAAACAGTGAGTTCTAGACTCAAGTTGTAATTTGCTGACTTTCAGTTGCAAGTACTTCTAACATTATGAATCACTCGAATTACGTTTACAGAGAGATAAATCGGTCAGCCTGACATTGTTTTTCCATTGGAATTCTAGATAGTATACAGAGAAATGATACTTACCGTTCCTTCCAAAAGTCATTATTTATAATATTGTGTCAATATCACGGTCAGGCAGCAAATAATATAATAATTATAATTATTCACAGAAATTCCAAGCATATTGTGAAGCTCCAGTCTATCTTGCTTCAATTCTCAGAATTTTTCAGCTGAGGCTGAGGTATTGAACCCAAAATTGGCCAAATTCCATTACATATTGATACAACTGAGTTTGTCATATTGATCTGTGGGAAAATGTTACAATGGAGCTGGGGTTTGTTCTGAAGATGGGCCTGTTGAAGGAAACTGGGCTGGAGCCTTTACTAATGCTTGACCCGGTTGCTGCCAAAATAAAGTTAATCTCGTGTTTGCACCTAATACACGATTTCCTCTTTATATGGACGGTTGTGATGCTAGATCTAGATGCCAAATCAAGGGTTGGATTTAATAGCTTCTCGAGACTTCCATAAATCGACCTAGGGCTTGAGATAATTGGTATTCTCTCATTTCTCTCTCAAGAACAGCCGCTCCTCTCCTTCTCTCGCGACTTTCTCTCTCTACTCTCAAAACCGCCGCCTCCTTGAGCTCCCCTCTTGTGATCTCTTGTGAAATAAGTTGTAATAGGCTTATTATATTTCTTGTGTGATCTATTAAAGCCTGTAGAAATCCTTGTGTGGATGTTGTACTCGGTTTGGAGAGATCTCAGTTTAGGGCTGCCCTTTTTGAACCGATTCTTGAGTGATTCGTGTGGTTCTTTATGGTGTAACCGGTTTGAGACTTTGATCTTTGTCTAGTATAGTGATATCTTCCGGTTTGGCGGAAGCTCAAAAGGGGATTAGAGATTTATCTCGAACCTCTTGCCTTAGGGCGAAAATCTTATGTTCCTTTACTAGTTTTCTTGTTATATTTTCGGTTTTGGAGTTCGGTTTTCATGAGTTATTGTTGCTTGAATGTTGCTGAATTTTTGATCTAGTCTTTACAGTGGTACTAGAGCTTCTGGCCGAGGTGCTTGGGGTTCCGTGCAGACCGTTCCCTTCCGGTCCGATTGGTCGAGTTACTGTACGGCTGAAAATAATTTCGCGATTCACAGTATACGGTTTTCTGTTATGTAACCCATCAAGGGGTTTTGGTGAGATCTTTACAATTTGAGTTTATTGTAATGATTCATTGCATATAGTGTTTATACATTAGAGTGTATTGTACATTGTGTTTTTTCAAAAACTCGGTTTAAGACTCTTCTTGGCAATACCTTTGTCCAGAAACCGTGAGTTGTCTGGAATCTGAGGGTTGTCTTGATTTCGAGTCAAGAATCGTGATTCAAAACCCCTGCATGTGCACTTTAATCTGGTATATTGCATTTGTGATGATTTATGCAATAGATCTTACTTGAAACTGTTTTTTGTGAATCTGTGAAAAGTGAATATCCTGTCTGGCATTTGTATAATTCCTAATTGTGTGTCTCCTGAGTGCTGACATTCTGGTTTTATAACTTGCTGGGAATAAGTTCTTTGTTATAAGATTTTTTCAAATAGCATTCATTAACTTTTTCACTCAAATCTTTTGAAAATAATGCCTGCTTCAAAATTTGAAATGGAAGTTTTTAATGGTAAAGGAGACTTCAGTCTCTGGCGCCAGAAAATGCGAGCTCTTTTAATGCAACAAAAATGTGCAAAAGCACTTGATGAGTCATGGCCTGAGGGTCTAGATGAAAACAAGAAAACAGAACTTGATGAAACTGCTTGGAGTTCTATTTTCTTGCATTTATCTGATAATGTTTTGAGAGAAATTGGTGAAACAAAAACTGCTGCTGAATTGTGGAAAAAATTTGAAGATACATATCTGACAAAAACTATTCCAAATAAAGTGTATCTTCTAAAACAGTTTTTTGGTTTTAAAATTGATTCTTCTCTTAATCTTGATGCAAACTTTGACAGATTCAATAGATTATCCCGTGATCTTGCCAACTGTGATGAGAAACTCTCAAAAGATCAGTTGGCTGTGGTTTTATTGAATTCAATTGGTGACAAATATAAGGATGTCAAAAATGCTATTGAATATGGTAGGGAAACTCTAACCACCGAGGTGATAATAAATGCCTTAAGAAATAAAGAGTTAGAGTTAAAATCTGATAGGAAAGAATTTGTTAGTGGTGTTAATCTGATGGTAAAGTCTAGGTTTACTCCTAAGACTAATCACCCCAATAAGAAGTTTGGTCAAAAGAAAAAGGTTTTTCAAAAGAATAAAGTGAAAATCAAAGGTAAAAAATGTTTTTACTGTCAAGAAGAAGGTCATTTTATCAAAGATTGTCCTAAGAGGCTTAGCGACAATAGGAATAGGTCTAAATTTGATGGTGATGCAGCTCTGGCCTGCAATAATGAAACTGATATAGATGAAGTCTACGTTGCTGTTACTCACCAGCCATGTCAAGAGTGGATTTTAGACTCTGGTTGTACTTTTCATATGTGTCCAAATAAAGAGTGGTTTGCTGATTTTGAAAATGTAAATGGTGGTCAAGTTTTAATGGGTAATCATATGGCATGTCAAGTTAAGGGCATAGGAACTATCACTTTAAGAGTAAATGATAATAGTGTCCTTGTCCTAGAAAAGACTAGATTTGTTCCAGACCTTCAAAGAAATCTGATCTCTTTAGGTGTGTTAGATGACCTAAAATATGACATTATGATTAATTCGGGATACATTAAAATCTTGAGGAATTCACACTTAATTGTGGAAGCTCCCAAGAGACATGGGCTTTACATTTTGCAAACTAAAAACTCTTTTGATTCCACTTCAGCAGCACTTACTGTTTCTAATGATAAATCACAAATATGGCACAAGAGATTGGGTCATATTAGTGATAAAGGGTTGCAGATTTTGAAAAAACAAGGTGCATTTGGTAAAGATAACATTGAAAAACTCAGTTTTTGTGACCATTGCATTCTAGGAAAGCATAATAGACTACCATTTCTGCCTGGAATGCATAAATCTGTGTCTATTCTTGAATACTTGCATGCTGATCTTTGGGGACCAGCCAATGTGTCTACTCATACAGGTTTTAAATATTTCTTGTTAATCATTGATGATTTTTCAAGAAAGAATTGGGTATTTCTGTTGAAAACAAAATCTGAAACTTTTATTGCCTTTAAAGAATGGAAAAATCTGATTGAAAATCAGACAGATAAAAGGATAAAAGTTTTAAGAACAGATAATGGGCTTGAATTCTGCAATTATGAGTTTGATGAGTTGTGTAAAATGCATGGTATTTTAAGACACCGAACTGTTACACACACTCCACAACAAAATGGCTTAGCTGAAAGAATGAATAGAACTTTGCTTGAAAAGGTTAGATGCATGCTTTTAAGTTCTGGTCTTCCTAAGCTATTTTGGGGGGAAGCTACAAAAACTGCTAGTTATCTTATTAATAGGAGTCCCGCTAGTGCTATACATTTTAAGACCCCTGAAGAAAAGTGGAGAAATAAGCCTATTGACTTTAGCAACTTAAGAGTATTTGGATGTGCAGCCTTTGCACATCAATATGAGGGGAAACTTGAACCTAGAGCTCTTAAGTGTGCCTTCTTAGGTTATGGTGAAGGGGTAAAAGGGTATAGACTATGGGTAAGGGAAACCAAGGGTTATAGAATCATTATAAGTAGAAATGTGGTCTTTAATGACTCTGACCTGCCTTGTTTAAAAGTGAACAGCAACTCTGATCCTATAAATCAGACAGATAGCATAGAGAGAGAGACTGAAATTGAGGTGGAGCAAGTTGAAAATGATAATCATATGCCTAATATTCAGATTGGAGAGCTTGAAACTGAAACTGATGGTGAAACACATAGTAATAATGAGATTGAGCAATCTGAAACTGATTTAGAGACAAATCAGACCTTAGATGATTATCAACTAGCTCGTGATAGGCAAAGAAGACAAATTAGACCACCCGTGAGGTTTGATGATGAAGTGTCTTTGCTTACTGTTCAAAGTTTTATTGAAAATGAACCTAGTTCTTATAATGAGGCTATGTGTAGCCAAGATTCCAAGCATTGGCGTGATGCAATGCAAGATGAGATGGAATCTCTTAAGAAAAAATAAAACTTGGATTTTGGTTAAAAGACCTAGAGATAAAAGGGTTATAGATGTAAATGGATTTTCAAAATAAAAAGAGGTGAAAAAAATGAAAGTGACATTAGATACAAAACAAGACTTGTTGCTAAGGGCTTTGCTCAAAAAGAGGGAGTAGATTTCAATGAAATCTTCTCTCCAGTTGTAAAATTTACAACTGTGAGAGTTATTCTAGCCTTAGCAGCCCAGTTTAATTGGGAATTGGATCAATTGGATGTTAAAACTGCCTTTTTAAATGGGGATCTGGAAGAGACCATTTTTATGGAACAACCAAAAGGTTTTGAAGTGAATAAAAATGCTGACTTGGTATGCCTTCTTAAAAAATCTTTATATGGTTTAAAACAAGCTCCAAGACAATGGTACAAGAGGTTTGACACCTTTGTACTTGGACTTGGCTTTCAAAGAAGCAATTTTGATACCTGCCTCTATTGTAAGGGTAGTGGAGGTGAGAATTCACTCTATCTCCTTCTCTATGTGGATGACATGCTTTTGGCAAGTCATGACATAAAGGAAATAGAGTTAATAAAAAAAAAACTAAAATCAGAATTTGAAATGAAGGATTTAGGTCATGTAAGAAAGATTTTAGGTATTGAAATTAAAAGAAATAGAAGAGAAGGCACACTAAGTCTCAATAAAAAAACTTATGTTTTAAAACTACTTGAAAAGTTTGCTATGCTTGATGCAAATAGTGTAAGTTTACCATTAGCAAATCATTTCAAACTTTCAAATGATCAATGTCCCAAAACTGAAGAGGAGTTTAAAAGAATGGCAAAAGTGCCATACTCTAATGCTGTAGGGTCTGTTATGTATCTAATGATATGCACTAGGCCTGATTTGGCTTTTTCAATAAGTGTTTTGAGTAGATACATGTCTAACCCTGGTGAAGTCCATTGGGAAGCCATGAAATGGCTTCTTAGGTACATAAAAGGAACTTGTAACTTAGGCATTGTGTATAGAAAATAGTCTGAGGGTGTTATCCTGAGGGGTTACACAGATTCAAACTATGCAGGTGATAGGGACAACAGAAAATCAACTTCTGCCTATGTATATACTTTATGTAATTCCTGTATAAGCTGGAAATCTCAATTACAAAAGATTGTAGCTCTATCCTCTACTGAAGCTGAATACATAGCTGCAACCGATGCTATAAAAGAGGGCATCTGGCTAAAAGGGTTGCTGAATGAATTTGGGTTCATTAATGATGTTGTGTTACATTCTAATAGTCAATCTGCAATATACTTGAGTAGAAATCCAGTCTTTCACAACAGGTCTAAACATGTTGATGTAAAATTTCATTTTATAAGAGATGTAATCTCTCAAGGGGTTGTAAAACTGGAAAAGATTTCTACCCATTGTAATCCTGCTGATGCTGGCACTAAAGTACTTCCTTTAAATAAATTTCTTGACTGTTTAAGTCAACTGAATATTAATTCCTGTTAATTGTGTTTTGCAGGTACCAAGCAAATGATGCCAATAATGGGGAAATCACTATAAATGAAGCTGAGATAATTGTACCAAGGTGGAGATTGTGGGAAAATGTTACAATGGAGCTGGGCTTTGTGCTGAAGATGGGCCTGTTGAAGGAAACTGGGCTGGAGCCTTTACTAATGCTTGACCCAGTTGCTGCCAAAATAAAGTTAATCTCGTGTTTGCACCTAATACACGATTTCCTCTTTATATGGACGGTTGTGATGCTAGATCTAGATGCCAAATCAAGGGTTGGATTTAATAGCTTCTCGAGACTTCCATAAATCGACCTAGGGCTTGAGATAATTGGTATTCTCTCATTTCTCTCTCAAGAACAGCCGCTCCTCTCCTTCTCTCGCGACTTTCTCTCTCTACTCTCAAAACCGCCGCCTCCTTGAGCTCCCCTCTTGTGATCTCTTGTGAAATCAGTTGTAATAGGCTTATTATATTTCTTGTGTGATCTATTAAAGCCTGTTGAAATCCTTGTGTGGATGTTGTACTCGGTTTGGAGAGATCTCAGTTTAGGGCTGCCCTTTTTGAACCGATTCTTGAGTGATTCGTGTGGTTCTTTATGGTGTAATCGATTTGAGACTTTGATCTTTGGCTAATATAGTGATTTCTTCCGGTTTGGCGGAAGCTCAAAAGGGGATTAGAGATTTATCTCCAACCTCTTGCCTTAGGGCGAAAATCTTGTATTTCTTTACTAGTTTTCTTGTTGTATTTTCGGTTTTGGAGTTCAGTTTTCATGAGTTATTGTTGCTTGAATGTTGTTGAATTTTTGATCTAGTCTTTACATGATCGTCAGAAACAAAAATTATTACTTGGTACTAAATGTATGCAACATATTACCCGTCTTAAAAGTAATTATAGAATGTAATCAGCGTGACAGAATTTCTCAATGCTTCCTCTGACGCTACAAGTAAATATGGAACCACCTCGTTTAAAAGCTTAAAATTTTAGAAAAGTGACATATTTATTTATTGAAATTTGAAGCCCCTGTACACCAGATTCATTTTTTTTACACCAAAGCCTTACAACTGACCTGGACAGCTGCAAGAGTTTTATAAGCCAATGGGGCATTTGGAGCCTCCAATACTATGTTAAACAATCCCGTCTAAAAGCTTAAGCCTTTAAATTTTGTCTTCGATAAACAAGCAAACAAGTCACACTAACAACTATCAGTAACAAAATACTGCAAGGAATTTCAAAATGCATAAAAGGAAAGGGAAACTGACTACAAATTACAATCAACCCACCTGAGGCAGCAAGAGCAATACCCTCGACAAGAATAATTGCGCCGAGTCCTAACCAAGCAAGAAGAAAAGCACTCTCATTTTTCCTCAGCTCTTCGCTCCTCGCTTCCTCTTGTGGAGTTGCAACAAACTTGGGTTTTTCCAGTGGTTCTCTACGAATTATGGAGGCCCTTTCTCTTTTTCCCTTCTTCTGATTCCTCTTGGAAGAGGACACTGTGGAAGTTACAGAAGCAGAGCCAAATCCTGAACCAGATGATAAATTGTTGGCTTTCTTGGGATTGGGAGGTGTTTGTTCTGTAGGTTGGTTTGAGGAGGAATCTTGTTCGGATTTGATAGAAATATTAGCGGTTTTGGGATGGGAATTGAATGATTTGTGGAGGAGGAGATGGGATTTCTTGATGGTAAGAGATGAAGATGATGATGGGTGAAGTATCATTAGCGCCATTTCCAGTTCTGTGTCGGATTATTTTTTTACGCGCTATAATGGGAAAATAATATTTTGAGAAGGAAAATTTTAGAACAGTGATGGGATGATCAGTTTTCATGGTGAATATATGTGTGACAGGACAATCAAAGTTGAATACGATTAATGAAATTATCGATAACACGATCGAGTAGCAAGGAATTTCACTTCTCATGCCCTCAACTGGAAAAGTTAGCTTATCAAACAGATGTATTTGATCTAATAATTAAGTAGTTTTTATCCATAAATAATTACTTATTAAACATAATTGATTACATAGAGTTGTATAATAATTACCAATCGATGCTATGTGCAATGCACGAATTGTATATTTATTATATTTTTTTTAGTGTAAAGATTTTAGTTTTTTTTAAAATCATCTTAATTTAGTTTCTGGTGTTTTTATAATTGAAGATTTAGAAAATATTTAAAGTGAAAGATCTTTTATAATGATTTGAAAAAATTTGAACATCAAACAATAAATTTAATTTATATTTTAGACCAATCCAAAAAAAAAAAAAACATTATTGAAAATTTGAGAGTATAAAAAAAAATGTGAAATGGAATTCGTGGGTATCATTTTTCGCATCTTTGAAGCAGATTTAATTATTATTTTAAAAGGTTCAAAAAAAGAAGAGATTATTATTTTAAGAAATTTACTAATGTGATAAATTGATTGTGTTACAAATTACTGCAAGACAAAGAGAAAAAATCATTGCAAAATGAAAAGAAAAAGAATTACTGCAAAATCTTTGGAAGGAAAACGAGCACGTAAAGTTAGGAAAAAATATAACAAATACATATAACGAGAGTGTTTGAAATTCCACTGGATTCTTCGTCGTCTTCATCTTCCTCTCATCGTCGGGCAAAGAAAATCATAGAGCAACATACTCGACTTCCTTCTCACACAAATTGTAATAACGGTTGAATTTCGTCTATGTGTTGTGATCTAGAATTGTAATTTGTCTGATAGGGTATAAAGTTAACAATTGTGCGTATATCTGCAGAATAAATAAATCACATTTTTAAACACAACAGGTAAAATTGAGAAAAACAAGTAGAGATCATGGAGTCGCGGGGCAGCGTCCCTCGTGAGGGGTTGCCCAAAAAAAAAGAAAATCCTATCACTAAGAGACGATGCCTTCGTGACACGGAGACACATGGAGATGGTGTCACGGAGACAGCCATCTCCGTCTCCGTGACACGAAGAGTAATGTGGGAAAAAAAGTAATTTATCAGTTAGCTTAAATCAAATACCGATGAGTGAAAGAATATTCGTTTTTCCTAAATTGAAATACGGTAAGTTCTGAAACCAATAATTTGAAACACTGGTAAGTAAACGAATATTCGTTTTTCCTAAACTGAAATACGGTAAGTTTTGAAACCGATAATTATAAATACCGATAAGTGAAGGAATATTCGTTTTTCCTAAATTGAAATACGGTAAGTTCTGAAATCGGTAATTTGAAATACTGCAAGCTCATTAAATCCAGTAAGCTCATTTCAATATATGGTAAGTGCTTACCGTATTTCAATATTCGGTAAATGCTTACCGTATTTCAATATATGGTATCTACTGACCGTATTCTAGCAGCTCAATATACGGTATTCCCTTACAGTATATAAATATCCAGTATTCACTTACCTCAATATCTGGTAAGTATATAATCTGCATTATACATTCCAACAGATTATATAACATTGATTATTTTCTTTCCATGTTTTTAAATTTCATTTGGTGGTTCGTATGTTTAACTCTATAAATATGAAACTCTGAATATTTTTTGACTCTCCCATTGTATCAATATCTTGATTAATTTTTTTTTTAAATTTTTTTGTTTCCAACATATGTGCAATCTATTCTTGTTCATTTTACATATAACAAGTCTTAAAAATTGCGAATAAAGATTTTTTTTTCATACATGTTAGGTAGCCACATTGATAATTTAAAATTGTGACTTGATTATAAAACTATAACTCTTTTTGCATAAATTTTTAATTTTTCCTCTTAAGCTAATTTCATTTTTATAATGTAATTGGTTAACTAATAAGCACCAGAAACTCTTTTTATAATGTAACTGGTTAATTTCGTTTATAAAATCAAAGATTTTTATCTAATGCAATCAAAATACTAAAAAATATCTTCCAATATTTTACAAACTTGTGCTTACTATATTACTATATTATTATTATATCAAGTTATTTTTAAAATTTTGCCAAAATGTAAATAGCAAAAAAATGTTGGAATTTTTTATTCAAGGAGGAGTTGAGATTTTGAGCTTAACGGATTCGTTTTACACTCACCAAATTTCAATAAATTGAACTTATCGATGATTACTAACTAATAATTACACGTAGACAAAAGAGCAAATTATAAAGGTATGTAAGTTACAGAAATATATTTGTAAAACTTGGTTTTGAGAAATTAAAAATGGTTAATTAGT
Organism: Osmanthus fragrans; assembly: GCA_019395295.1. Lineage (NCBI taxonomy): Eukaryota > Viridiplantae > Streptophyta > Magnoliopsida > Lamiales > Oleaceae > Osmanthus > Osmanthus fragrans. The sequence goes on from JAEDXY010000049.1 coordinate 2,278,887, forward strand.
GAGTTAAATTGAATACAATTGGATTCTTATAAATAAGTAATTTTCCAAAACAGCATTGATAGAATTTATAAATTACTTAATAAATGCGTTGGAACGTTTGAATATGATTGTTATGTTAACTCTTTACGGTATCAATTATACAATCTGGTACTCATACATGAAAGGTTTTTTTTAGGTTAATTGGGGAGTGTAACATTAAAAATGTACTGAACTCACCCGAATTTTTCTTAAATTTTCCAAAACAGTATTGATAAAATTTAATTTCATTTTTGATAGAATTATTTTCATTAGTTTTCTCCGTGACACGGAGAAACTTCACTTTCCTTAATTTTTTATTTTTATTAAAAATAAAGTATTTTTCTTGCTTTTTAAAATATCTTCTCTCTTACATAAAAATAAAAAATATATTCACGCTTGTGTCATATAAGATTTCTACCGTAAAATGCACTATTATCATTGTATTTACCGTACATCAATTTTTAAGAGAAGTTAGAAATATATATATTTTTTACAATTTTCACATATACAGTACGGCGTCGTTAGCTTTTTTCTTTCTCTCTCTCTCACGCACACACCCTCGCAGTGGCACACAAATTAGACACAAAATCTCAGCTGCGCTTCTCCACCACAATAATCTCTGTGGCATCAGAGCCATATACATTCTCAACACTCTTCGAGCATCTCTATATAAACCCCTGGAATAATCTTACCATTGATGGATTTCAATTCCCAAAAAAACCCCAAAATTTCAAACTCAAATTCCTATCCTCTTCTTCTACTTCTACTTCACCTTTTCCTTCCAATTCTTTCATGGCTCTTCTTGTTTACCCATGTGTTTTTACTGTTTCTAATTCACGAAACCTCACTTTTTCCCCTCCTAGGACTCGGCTTAAATCTTCTGCCTCAGCCGTGAAATGTAGTGTAAAATCCGGCGAGGCGGAGAACACGAGTACCGCAATTGTATGGTACAAGCATGATCTTCGCGTCGATGATCACTCCGGCCTCATCGCTGCTGCCTCCCAGAATCGCAAAATTGTTCCTGTTTATGTCTTTGATCACCGCATTGTCTCCAGTAAATCATTCTCATACTTTAATTGCATTATGTGATTTAAAAACGCTTGCACTGTCACAAACATACATCACTGGGTATATTTGTGGCAATGCACACGGTTGAACAATTCTCTATACTGCGAGAAAGAATTCAGTTTTGAATATTCTGACAGTCTCAGAGTCTGTTTCAGGAAACGTTAATTACTTCATATAGTATTGTCTTTGGATATGATGTTCGATGAAATGCTAATGTTAAACTAGAAAAGCTTAAATAAAATTTTGGAAATTATAAAACGAGGACTTGCCTGAGCAGTTATCATCCGAAGGAGAAAATGTTGCAACTATTTCAGCATGGTTACTATTGATCGATCATAAATCACGGGTCAGAATGTTGAGAAACGATTGCAGTGGGAGATATAGATATAAATCAATATTGCGTTGGTTTAACTTTTACTACCACTATGTTATGGTTGGAGCTCAACTTCAACCAAAACCAGTTAAATCAGAAGGAGAAGAAGAAACAGGGAAGAAGAGATGAAGAAAACAGCATAGAAGAAGAAAATGGAAGAAACAGGAGAAGAACAGAAAATCAGGGAGAGGGAAGAAAATATTGGCTACAAGCCAAAACCAATTTCATTTCAATTCAACGTTCGTCCCTCTCCAAAGCTTCCATACAACCAGGGCGGAGCCAGCTATTCGGAGTTGGGGGTCCCAGAATTTAAGATATAGAGGTGAAGGGGTGGGAGGCCACAGGGGCTGACCCCGATTTTTTTCTTTTGATACCTTATTAATAAAAAAACCAATAAACGTATAAAATAAAATACTTCTTGAATACTAATATTTAATTTAGCACAATTATACCTTATACAAGCGTTCCTTTTGAGTTCTCATATCTTATTAAATAGAGTCATTAACATCATCAATCACTCTCGATCAAATCACGCTTATTTCTAAGCCTGTTTTCTTAGACAGTCAATCAAAGTCAAAGTCGATGGTGATTATAAGCTTTCCAATTCCCGACCTTTGAAAAAAGTAAATAGTATAAATACCAAATAGAGTGCTTGCAAATCATCAAATCGAAGTTTCGAGAACAAAAAATATTTTTTTTTCACAAATGGCTGAAAATCCTAAGTCCTCTGTTTACGTCGATAAGTTTATCTCAATTTCTTGTTTAATCCATCTCTCAATTTAAAAAAATAAACAAAAAAAAAAAAAAATCAAAAATTTGGGGGTCCGGGTCCCTCCTCTCCTCCACCAGTGCATACAACCCTATATACAACAAACTCAACCGGACTTTAGGCTAGCCCACTAATAATACAAGTCCAATAGATAAAATAAAAGCAATTGAAGTGATCCATGACATTCCCTTCCCCTTAAATTAACTTTGTCCTCAAGATTCAAAATCGGAATGTCATCTTTGTATGTTGTTAGTAGTTTCCTCATTCTTTTCACCACCCCGGGATTGAGCAAGTAGTGCAATGTGGCATGTGTCTGGTTGGCATTACCTGCACCACTCTTTTCATCCTTAAGCTAAAATGTTGGTCTGGTTGGAATTGGATTACCAAACTCCATTTTGGTTTTGGAGGTTGAAATCTCCTCTATAGTTACTTCATCAACAACCTCAATTTCTGAATCATTTAATTCCACAACAATCTTCTCTTTGCAGTCTATAACATTAGCAACCTCAATTTTTGAATCATTTAATTCCACAACAATCTTCTCTTTGTAGTCTATAACATCAATTGTAGATACTTTTGTATAAATTTCAACCATTTGAAATTCCATTGGCTCAATCACTCTACTTCCTCATTTTCAAACTTCTCTCTCTCTCCTATCTCTATCTCTATCTCTATCTCTATCTCAATCTCAATCTCTGTCCCTATCTCAGTTTTAGCATCTAATGCCTCTGATTCCTTCCTCACAACCACTGTTTCCACTCTTGTATCATCCACTGACACCAATTCTTCTATCTCATTTTCATGATCATCCAACAAAATTCTTGAACCATCATTATTTTGGGATTCTTCATCAATAGTTTCTGAAAATCTCTTGCAAAGTTCCTTGGAGAATAAACTCCAATCTGCCTTAGGATGGTTTGCAATGAATTCATAAAATCATACATAAGTCTTCCCTTCCAAGTACTTCTCAGTCATTCCTAGCCTCAGTTCATCAGAAATCTGATGGAGTTGGAAGTATTTCCTGGCTTCCCTTAGCCATTCCCTAGGTCCTTTTCCACTAAAATAAGGGAAATCAATCTTAGGTAGTTTAACTCCTCTCATCTCACTCCCATTAGTATTACTTCCAGATGTTGATCGATCCTATGCGTGGCGTGAGTATTCCTTCACCATTGTGAATTGGAATTGGTGAACTCATTTTCTGTTTGTCTCTAGATTCCCCTTTTTGCCCCATCATTTGGGCAATCATGGCTACTAACGATTCATGCTTAGAATTCAATTCTCCTATCATTACCTCCATATGGTCATACTTGTCACACAAAGCTTTCAATTCAATGTTTTATCTGAGGTCTCTACCTTATCATTCAGACCTTCAACTTCCCTGTCCAATTTTTTCAGGTGTTCCTCTACGACCTTAGCTCAAGTATCCACGCCCAGACCACGAAGCTGCTCTGATACCATTTGTTATGATTGGACTTATCTCTGGAGGCTGATTGATCCTCAATCATTTTAGTCAATATTGAAATCATCCGTTCATGAATCCTATTAAATTCTTCCCTTATGCTATCCACTCGAGGGACACCCAAGGATTGTAGCTGCTCTGATACCATTTGTTATGGTTGGAGCTCAACTTCAACCAAAAAATGTTAAATAAGAAGAAGAAGAAGAAGAAGAAGAACAGAAACAGTAGAAGAAGAGAAAAGAAGAAGAAACAGGGAAGAAGAGATGAAGAAAATAGCATAGAAGAAGAAAATGGAAGAAACAGGAGAAAAACAGAAATTCAGGGAGAGGGGAGAAAACATTGGCTACGAGCCAAAACCAATTTCATTTCAATTCAATTCAACGTTCGTCCCTCTCCAAAGCTTCCATACAACCCTATATACAACAAACTCAACCAGGCTTTAGGCTAGCCCACTAATAATATAAGCCCAATAGATAAAATAAAAGCAATTGAAGTGATCCATGACACACTAGAAGGTAGAAAAATCCAACCTCAGAATTGGAGGATAACTTATAATCAAGCAACAAGATTGAACAAAAATAGAGGGCTTGTGAATTGCTGCAGTTCTTCAACATCATCTTCTGTGAACAGGAGTCGTAATATGGCGAAAAATGCTGAGAAAATTATTTCACTTATGCAAAAATGTGTATCCCATATGTGCGTGCATGAAGATTTCATGAAGTGTTCATATGTAGCTTTTTATTTGGCTAGCAGTTATACAAAAAAAATGCATATCCCATATTTGGCTTGCTCAACATTTAGATGAAATCTTGTCACACTTGAAGTGGTTGACCTCTAATAATTTTTTGGAAAAATGTTTACTATTTGACTAGAAATGTGAGTGTTTCATGGCTTTATGGCATGCTCCTATTGAGAAAGTGTTGAATATCTATAGTGAAATTAAGAAATATGTTATATTGCACATTACATGTGACGTGAAGCTCGTATTGTGTTGAGGTGATAATTTGTGTAGTTTGATGCCAGTATTAATGACCTCATGATGTGTTGTTGTTTTCATAATTGGTACAGGATTTTCAGATGAAATGCTAGAACTGCTTCTTTTTGCTTTGGAAGATTTAAGGAAGTTGCTGAAGGAGAAGGGGTCCAATCTGATGATCAAGTTTGGGAGTGCAGAAAGAGTCATTGGACAACTTGTCAAGGAGGTGATTAAATACATCGTTTCACTCATTCTAATGTGATATTGTACATAAAATGAGAAGAAATATCAAGGGCATTCTACTTTTTTTGGTATGCTTATCACCAAGTACTATGCAGGTCAACGCTAGCAGCATCTTCGTAGAAGAGGAGGTGGAATATGAGTTGTGCAGAATGCTAGACAATGTTAGAGAGACATTGTCTACTGAATCCTTTGAAGGAAGAAATCCTGAAATTGTGAAGTGGAGCACTCCATTTTATGATGTCAAGGTTTTGTCCTCGTCCTTTTTTAGATCCTACTATACTTTTATGTAGTAATGAGATAAGTTTATATGCATGATTATTTAGTTGTTATGACTGTTTTGATTATTTTATTGTTTATTAATTTTTGCATAGAGTATGGAGGATCTACCGTCTTCATATAATGACTTCAAGAAGCTAAAGTTTCCTGTTGTTTCTAACCTTTTGACACCAATATTACCTGGCCCTCCAGTGGATTTGTTCTGGGGTAAGTGAATAATACACTTGTACACGTTTCCACCTTTCCCCCCCTATTAAATCAGTTTTCTGACTTTTGGCAACTGAATATAATGTCATCTATGTAAATTAGGTGCTCTGCCAACGCTGGACGATTTGAAGAAATTTATAGATGATAGTTCTAATGTTGGCAGCTCAAAAAAGGAATGGATTTCATTTAAGAAGTTTTCTGCTCAAAGTGTGCTGCAAGGAAAGAAATTAGACCAGTTGGGGAAAGCAAAACTAAAAGAAAGAAATCAAGAAAGTTCCAGCTACAAAACTACACAGAGGAAACCAGAAAAATCAGCATTTGTAACACGTCAAGGGAACATGGTGGGAGGTGGGGCAAGTCTTGTATTGAATGCTTTGGCTGCATATTTACGATACCTGGAGGGGACTGCCCGAGATGAATGGCAGGAGTACGTCTATCTCCTTGATCAAGGGCTTGAATTTACATTTCTCTTTTCATAAATTTTAATTTATATGAACTTATTTATGACTGCTTTAGCATCCTCTCTCTCTCTCTCTCTCTCTCTCTCTCTCTCTCTCTCTCTCTCTCTCTCTCTCTCTCTCTCAACATGGTGTTATTTTATGAAAATGAATCAAAAGGGTTAATTATCATGTGAAAATTTATTTCAGATAATCAGTGCCTGTTGTTATAGTTACAAAGAATCTTCTTTATGTCATTGACAACCCATCTCTTTGCTTCATTGACAATATATTAAGAAGTTGCTGCTACTTCAAACTTTAAATTGGGTTAGTAATTGATATAGCCAATTCTAGCCTGTGTAATACCCTAATCATGAGGATCACATTCCTTAACATATGTTAATTTCAGTTGAATTTCATATTTCTTCGTTGACGTCACTCATGCAGCACTCATACATCCAATGCAAATTCAATCTTTTCAAATTTTTGTGGGAGAGCAGTCAATGCTAAAATTGAATTTGCAAAGCTATTTTCATATTTCAGTATTGAAATGGTATATTAAAAACGAGCAAATTGAGTTCAAGATGGTCAGGGCTGTGGCATTGTTTCATTAATATTTTAATGTTGGAAAATTGAACTTTTAACAGCTTTTATTGGTTCCTACTAAACCACATTCATGATTGAACATATGTCTTGCTTTTGTTAGTTTATTATGGCAAGTCATGTTTGCTCTTCTTATCTTTTGCCTATGAGATTTGGGAAGATATTATATATTAGAAACTTCAGAAACTAGTTAGTTCCATAAGTCGTATTATCACGTACTGAGTATGTAACAACTTATTTGCAGGGTACATGGCAAGCAACTTGAAGCTGAAAGTCGCGAAGGAGCTTCATTTCATGCCCTTTTTGGTTCTGCACTTCTTCTAGGTATTATTTCCACGCGTAGAGTGTATTATGAAGCTATTACATATGAAAAAGACCGAAATGGTGGATTCTTATCTCCATTTGGATATTCGACAACCACCGCTGCTGCAGCCATTGATACTGTTTCTTCCATGGAGGTATAAGTTGTTCCATAAATTGATTGTGATGAACAGTTGTTTTTCTCCATTGACATTCTCACTTCAAGTACTTGTATTGGTTTATGACAAATTGTTTAACTGGCATCTTCTGACTTGCACCTGATTCTTTTGGTAGTGGTATCGGATATTGACTTTAAAAGTCCAAATAAGGAAGGGAGACTGTTACTCCTTTAGGATATGGAGATGGAATGATCATCTAATTCAAGTTAGTATTTGAAATTGCATCATACACATGTCGATTTATAGGTTTGCTTTGCTAGCTGCCAAGTTTAATGCTAAATTACTTTAGAATGAATTTCACATTCTCAGTATACGGTTGCTGGTCGTGAAGGTCCTCCTATACTCCTTGTACATGGGTTTGGTGCTTTTTTGGAGCATTACAGAGATAATGTAAATCCCATAGCTGAAGCAGGGAATAGAGTTTGGGCAATCACGTTACTTGGCTTCGGAAAATCAGAAAAACCCAATATACTGTACACTGAACTTCTGTGGGCTGAACTTCTCAGAGATTTCATAATTGAAGTTATTGGGGAGCCTGTACACCTCGTTGGGAACTCAATTGGTGGTAATGAAAGGACCCTTTAATCCTACTTGTAGTTGTATGCGTAAAAAGGGAATACATTAAATAAATAAATAAATAAACAATGCGACTTCTCAGGGAATTTTTTTACTTTGAAATGAATGTTTTTGGAATTGTCTTCTTGACAATCAGTCCTTTATTTGCAGGCTATTTTGTTGCTATTCTTGCTGGCCTTTGGCCTGCTTTAGCCAAATCTGTGGTCCTTATCAACAGTGCCGGCGAGATCATTCCTGGATATTCTGCTCCACCTTACCCAAAAGTAAGGAACACTTGACCTTATATCAACCCATTGTCTCCCTTAGTTCCTTGTGTGCTGGTGCAAATGATGTTTTTGCCTAGTTGTTTACGGGCCAAGTCTATTTGAGGGTGCCTGCATGATCTATCAGCTGTTTTTTAAGTCTGTGAATACCAGATATGCATCCCAACCAATGTTTGCGTCACTTATTGCAATGCAAAATTTCCTTGCATAATTTTAGCTTGTTAAATATTTCAGGATAGGCGAACTTCAGGAGCGGCATGGTTGGGTGCTAGACTACTTTTGTTCTACTTGAGGTTTAATATCAGGAATATACTTAAGAGTTTTTATCCAACTGTAAGGCTTGCCCTGTTTCATTTCTGTTCCTTTTAATCACATCATACTTATTCCTAAGTTCATGTAATGCAGAAAACAGATCGAGCTGATGATCAGCTTATACGTGAGATGCTTAGAGCAGTATCCTTAATTTCTATCTTGTAAAAAATTAGTCCCATAATTTGTTAGTTCTCTCTGAACTTTTTTATTAAAATGACTAAATATAATGGTGGCAATTCTCATTACATATACACACCCTTAACAAATTTTGTAGTCGTATGATCCTGGTGTGACAGTTGTTTTGGAAAGCATCTTCAGCTTTGATCTCTCGCTTCCCCTAAATTATCTTTTGGGGGGATTTGGGAAGATACTTGTAATACAGGTGTTCTATCTCCCACTTATAATCAGTCAAGGGCCTTTATCAGTGTGTATTTCATCCTTTAAAAATATGAATTGTTAATTTTGTTATAACAGGGAATAAAGGACCCACTCTGTGATTCTAAGACAAAGCTAGCTATGCTTAGAGAGCATTGCAGAGGAATAGTAACAAAAGAAATAGATGCTGGTAGTTTTATTGCGCTCTTGTTTACCTTTGTCGATTTTGTAGTTCTGTTCTCCAGAATGTTATATATGCTTCCTTACCCTGGTGTTAATTGTGTTAGGCCATTGCCCTCACGACGAGAAGCCAAATGAAGTGAATTCTATCATTCTGGAATGGGTAGTCTCTATTGAGAGTGAGGTTTCTCCTGTTGCCTCATTACAGTAAAACAAATGCAGAAGCAAAAGAATGGTAGCACAATTTTGACTTTCTCAAACTTTCTTATACTTTTCTAGCCAACTTTGGGTGCCACTAGCTATTTTGCAAGCTACATCCCACACCACAAAAAAGAAGAAAAGAAAAGCACTTTTTTTTTGTGATGTATCTGTTCTTAGGATTTAATTGTACACATAATTATTAATCACAAGATAATGATGCTAAATAATATTACTTTTAATTGTATAGTTATGCAACATGTAATCAAGAAAAGATTCTTGTCCTAAAATTAAAGATTTTTTTCCCCACATTTCTTGGAACTAAATTTCGAGGATAGTTAAGGGAACTATAAATTCAAGATAACAGATTTTGGCTCATCGGAGCTAAACTCAACTTGCTTCGTGAATTCTTGAGAAATCATGAAGTTTTAAAGCATGTTTAGTCCATTTTTGGTTCGGTTAAAAATAAGATTTTGATAAAAAAAAAAAAAAAAAAAAAAAAAAAAAATATATATATATATATATATATATATGGTTGAAAAATTAATAAAAGTCACGAATTTTCATAAAATGCATGATTAAAATAAATGTAAAAAGAATAAGTTTTGAAAAATGAGAGCAAAACGTAGGCTTAGAAAGTGAATTAAACAAGACAATATTTTTAACATAAAAGATTAAAAATTTCACACATTCAATCGACCCTAAATATGGAATAGGTACTGGCTCTTGGGACCAGGAACCTATACTAATTGAACCACACCCATGCGCATCAAAATAAGATATTTGTAGCCCTCGAAGTACATTCAAGTTGGCAAAGAACGGCGTGGGGAGTTCGATTTCTGGTTGAAACAGCTGAGTGATATAATAACCATTTATTGGTTGGAGCAGGTTGGTGATGTAATAATCATAAAGGAGATTTCTTTGGGGTCAGGAGTATAAAGGGTGCACGGATCCTGATCAATTTGGACATAATTTGCAGTTTATTTTCGTCAATTATTGAGGGGTCGATGATTCGTGATTCAGGATATAGTTTGACGTAAGCTGAAAAATTTGGGTATGAAAAAAAAGAAAAAAAAAAGAAAAGATATATGTAATTGAGTGCGTCAGATTTAGTGAAATGATCTTATCCCAAAATTTATTACAGGAGGACAACTATCAGAATTCATATGGTGCTGCACATGTAGGATTGCCTTTTTTTCTATTTTTGTATCAATTCTCAATGATAAAATGTCACATCCCTGTAAAATCTCTGACAGTGTTTCCCCTATATATCAAGCATAGTAAATCAAAGGGAGCGTGACATGAACCTAAAAGCCTGTCAAACAATCAGCAAATAGGTCCCAAGCTTTGATTATCAATAATGTTATACGAACATGAATTTTTAACAGACAACTAATAGGGATTCAAATTATGTTGAATTGGTAAGGAAAAAATTTGACATTAATTATTGATTGAGAGAGAGAAAAGAGAAGGAAGAGAAAGAGGGGAGAGAGAGAATGGCAGATGGATCGTTAAATTTATTGTATATTTGAATTATTTAGAACTAAAAATTTCTGCGAATAGATATCAAACGTGTCGAAAAAAATTTATTTTCTTTTCCATTCCTTTGTCTCTCCTCCCCCTCCCTCCCCTGCCCCATCTTGTCCTTTTTTTTTTTTTTTTTCCTTCCATCTATCGTTCTCTCTCTCTCTCCCCTCTTTCTCTTTCTTCTCTTTTCTCTCTCTCAATCAATAATTAATGTCAGACTTTTTTCTTGTCAACTCAGAATAATTTGAGTCCCTCTTGATTGTGTTAAAAATCCCTGTTCGCATTAGCAATTATTGTTTATTATTATTGCTTCGCAGTGATGACCTAATTTTCTGTTTCCAAAATCACTAACAAAAGTCAATAAATATCTATGCTTTTTCCATGCTTTCTCACTGGTTTTGTAAAGGGAAGAATTCTGGTTCCCACTGCTGTAGTGAAAGCTGTTGTGAAGGCTTTCACATTAGCTACAAAAATGGCATGTTTGGCACAAAAATATCGAACATAATTAAAGAAAAATCACAACCGTCAATTATTCTGTTCAATATTATTTATCCCGATGGATATTATAAGGAGAAATTAGAGAAAAATGATATATTGAATATTGATTTTTGAAAAATGTGTAATTAAAAAGTAATTTTTTTTATTTACATGTAAAATATTTTATTACGTGAATATGTGGTTGAAAATAAGTATGAGAAATAAAGAATTTGTTTAAAGAGAGTCAAGCAGCGGCTTAATTAAATGAATTGAGTTCCTTGTACATGTGAAATGTATAGAAAGTATTACAGATGTATATGTAGCAACACTACATTAGCGAGTTGAACTGTATTTTTTGTTCAATATCCAATTAAATCTTGACAGCCGGTAATCTATCAAAAAAAAAAAATGTCAACTAGCTCCCTATACACGTTGCGGGATTGTAATTAAACATATTAAACATGTTTGAAAGATTAATTAACGGTGTGCCCAACCCAAACGATTTGTGAAGACGTTGATTTTGGGTCGGTTTGAGTCAGTGTCGTAGCATAAGGTTGAAGATTTACAAATTAATAATTTAATATTTTAAAGTAAAAGATACCCCAAATCTATGACAACAAAAATCCTTAAATTAATGCACGATTGATGGGCCGGGCCCATCGTTGGCTATTAGGCCAGAATTGGGGCCCACAATAATGTATGGTAACAAGATATTAAAGAATTCAATTGCCTCTACATAAGTACTTGTGATCGATTCTCATTTTCTTATCCATCCTTTCCTGTGCTGTCTGAAAGAGAGAAAAATGGGAAGAGCCGCTCTTACATTGTCAATAGTTTTCGTCTCAGTCTTTTTCATTCCGACCAAGATTGAGTCGACTAAAGTGGCAACCACCAATTTCGTTAAAGCCTCGTGCAGAGCCACCACGTATCCCGTTGTTTGTGTCCAATCATTATCGGTATACGCTCCAACCATTCAACGAAGCCCGCGTAAATTGGTACAAACGGCCTTATCCGTAAGCCTCGAACGGGCTCAATCTACTAAGACGTTCGTAGTCCGACTCACTAAATTCCGAGGACTAAAGCCTAGAGAGCGTGCAGCCATCAAAGACTGCCTCGAGGAGATGAGTGATAACGTGGACCGCCTAAGTAAGTCGATCAAGGAGCTGAAGAGCATGGGCCGGGCCCGTGGGAAGGAGTTCATATGGCACATGAGTAACGTGGAGACATGGGTTAGCGCTGCCCTTACTGATGACAGTACCTGCAGTGATGGGTTTTCAGGCCAAGCTTTAAATGGTAGGATTAAGTCCTCAATTAAGGCCCGAATGACTAATCTAGCTCAGGTCACTAGCAATGCACTAGCACTTTGCAATCATTTTGGTGAAAAGTATTAAATAAATTGAGTTGGTATGGACTTATTTTCCAATATCATTGTGTCTACGAGTGTTTTCGTATTAAAATTTGATGTCTATTATATATAAATAGTAGAGTTTTTGGCGGTAGCCCTAATTTAAACACTTTTTTGATGAACTTTTTAATTAGCTAGTTTTCGTGTCAAAACCATTAAAAATTCTTCCATTACTAGCCGGTTCGCGGTGTCAATGGATATAATTTCACATCAATTAAAGATGTAAATATGGGTCAATTTATAAGGTTTTGGGTTACTCCTCTTTTTAATAAGGTTGACTTTTTAAGATGAAACTTCAAGTCTTAACATGGTATTAGAGCGAATTAAGTACTAACGAGCGATTTGAACCTTATAAGACTAAAAAATATGAGCATATGGATTTCAAGATTGGTCTGTTTAAACAAGCTATCATCTTGTGAGGGTATATTAAGAGATATAATCTCACATCGATTAAAAATGTAAACATAGGTCAATTTATAAGGTTTTGAGCTACTACTCTTAATAAAATTGACTTTTTAAGATAGAATCTCAAGTCTTAACACGCGGAAAAGAGTTCAAATGGCTCGTGGCCCGTGGGTTGCCCCCACTTGCATAGGTGGATTTTGGGGCCGGGGCTTGAATGGTAGGTTTAAGTCCTTAATTAGGGCCCGGATGATTAATCTAATACAAGTCACTAGCATGTATTGTCACTTTGCTATCATTTTTCTGAAAAAGTATTAAATAAATGCAGTGGGTAGGATTGAGAAGTTTTGGTGGTCATATTCTCAAAAATAATCTTTTAGAAAATACATCTCATCAAATCGTGTCTGTAAGTGTTTTGGCATTAAGTTTTGATGTATACTAATAGACATAGTCGTAAACAATTTGCTTAATGTAAAATAGATTTTTTTTTTGTCTTTATACTAAGTCTCTAATTAGTGTAGTTAAAAATCTGATTTTATACAATAATGTTATTTATAGTTAGCACTCCAGTAATCATTCTATGTGGTAACTTGTTGTTCGAGGCATTAATTTTTTATAATTTTGTTGTTTCAAATAACAAGATGTTACATAGAATACCTATTGCAATCGCTGACTATGCCAAACATGGGCTAGGCAATTGCTGCATAATTGTTGTATGATACCTCTCACTTTTACTATTTTCGTTGCTAGGCTACTCATAGTCATTACTTGAAAGGCCTTTTATGATGTTTGTCAACTAAACAATATACTTAGGCTGGATAATAGATAGGTGAAATTAGAAATCAAATTGGAAAGTCCAGCGATCCAATTGAGTTATTAAAGTTTAACGACTTAATGAAGATTTTTCTAAAATTGACCAGGGACAGAATTTACCCTTTAATGTTTGATACATTGAATTATAGGACACGATAATAAAAGAACGTGACATACTTCATCAATAGTTTTTATCCAAAATGGCTTATAAGACGTAATATAAAGCGAAAGAGAGTATGATATGGGAACTCGTTTTGGACTAGTGAACCGGCTCTTTTTGTAACTTGTTTTAAGCTTTATTTTGTTAATTTGTTTTAAAAAAATAATGAACCATCTTGTGGGTTCGTGGATGGCTTAACTTGGTTCATTAATGGACATAGCCCCGCTGATTTTCCAATTGGTCATAACACTGTGAGATGCCATGAGTTAAAGCTCTTTGCAGGGACGGACCTATTAAGGGCCCAGTGAGTGCAACCACCCTCATTGAATTTTCAGATACATTCAATTGGACTTTTTAAAATTTAAAATTTAAAATTTTTTTGATTTCGTTCACAATTTTTTTTAGCTTATTTTCTATCTCGCCTCCACATAATCTGTCCTTGGCTACATTGGTGGCCCTGCTCATCTAACAAAGTTCGTGGAAGAAAGCAATAAAGAATGTTATGTGATTTGTGTTTTTGTCAAAGGACGACATGCCACCGAAAGTCCGAGGTACGGAAAAATGACTTGTAAATTGCAACCAAACAGAAAAGTCGGTGCATTACTTTACACACAAGAATAGTTTTATAATTTTATGTTTAAAATAATTGTTAGAAAAATGAGAATGGTTGAATTTTGGGAGTATTGAAAATTGAGGCTAGGATGATCACATGGATTTAGTTGACAAAAAATCAGGGGACAAGCATATGAAGGGATTTGGGCATATTATGACTTCATAGTACATTAGGGGTGTAGATAATTTCCCCTTACTATCCATGGGTCTTAGTATTTATGTGTCTATAATGTTTTTAAAATTTTTCTAAATTTAAAGGGTAAATTTTACTTTAGGTCTCCAAACTTTTCGATTTGTTAAAATTCCTTTCCAATCCTTTTTTATCCTCTCCCATCCCCAAACTTTTATTTTTCCCTCGGATCGTTTTTGTTGATGGTTTTCATCCATTTTTGTAGTAATATCACGTAAAATGACACTTTTATCCTCAAATTTGAAATAAATAAAAGGATCTTGTTTGAAGTACACAGGTCCCTGCCAGGACACACAAGAAAGGGGCCTCCCACAATTTTTTTATACACTGTGGGACCCACCCCACAGTGAGGAGCCTATAAGACCATCGTGAGAGAAAGCCTTGTACGCATGACTTTATCCTAAACAAAATTATCTAAGCATAAGCATTTTCAATGGTATATTATTTGCATATAAAATGTGTCTGCATTGTCCCGATAAATCAGTTAAAAGTGACAAAAAAATTTAGCATCTTGGAAATTACTGCACTAATGAATAAATCATGATTTTGGTATGTTCAAAGTTCGTAATCATTAACACTCCTGCGTCATCCTTTACTTGGCTATTGGTATGGAAGATGGTATTCTTGACAAGTGACAATTATTTAATTATATCTTGATTTACTTGACTCAACCTCATCACTAATATTAAACATTCATTAGATTTTATAGATGTTGATGACTACAACTGATGTGATAATTTCAAATCAATTGAAGAGAAATTTGATAGGATAAAAGTGTGATATCGCTGGAATAAAGGTAAAGTTCCACTAAGTGGTGTTTAGCATTGTACTACAAAGAAAAGCTTAGGACGATCTTTCTTGTTCGACGTTTGCTTCATTATATAGGCTTCAAGATAGGGGCTTACCTTCATATGTCTTGTTAAGCTATAGCGCCATCCTCGAATCCTCTGCCATCCACATGCTTGAACGAGTTTCATTGATCGAGAAGTTCGACAAGGTCAAACCATTATGATACTTAGGAGTTAGGTCGTAACCAGTGACCCAGGTAATAATACTTTATCTTTATTGGTGAACACGACGGTGTTAATGTCAAGTGTAAAACCTTTCCGTTCATGATTGGTTATAAGAGCGGTGCTAACGTCACAAGGGAATATTCTTCCAGTTCGGTAACGATGATGTATCCAATTGACAGTTCCTTTGATCGTTTCGGCTAGGTTAGTCATTTGGTCCGACCTTCTTGTTGATTCAGCCTCTTTGACTTGTTTGATATGAACTCACATTTGATCTGAGATAACCTCATAAGGTCGGATACCTTAATTGTTGAATATGAATTCACTGTACACTCAAAGATATATTCACTGTACTAGTGCTAATTTTCTTAGCGAAATTCTCATCATGGTCAAGTGAAACCGCTTGACCCTATTAATAATGCATCTGACCCAATCAATGAAATAAAGTGTCAATCTTTATTCAACGGTCCTGAACAAATTAATTCTTGATCAGAAGATGAGTTATTACACTTATCTTGGCCATCAAAACATGACATTTGTTAGTAATTTTATGAAGAAAAAAAAAATACTTAACTTTATGTGTGTATTGATTATTTTAGGAGAGAATCCAGTATTGAACGAGAACAGGTGAAAATGAACAATATTCGATAAAAAAAAAATATTAAAATTATATGCATTCAGGAAGTTGGGGATAAATGAGCATATTTGGAAGTTGAAGAACCTCAATTGCAATATCTAAAGACTTGATATGAACAAGAAAAGGGAAAATGGATCAAATTGCACAAGTGAAAATTCAATTTCCAGCAAATTAGGATAGCCTAATTTGACTAAAATTTAGATTCTTTATTATCTCGAACACTATTTTAGACCTAAATTGAAGTCAATATATAAGAATTTTGCATTCAATTAGAGGAGGCGGCTCGAAGGGACATTCTTGAGACAAACTATATAGATTCATTCATTGGAAGGTTGATAATTATCAATTTGTCGGGATATCTACAATTATTCAAGAAGAGTTTGAAGATCCCACCGTTGGGAATTGGTTGCAAAAAAATAAAAACAATTGCTTGTATTATTTTCTTCTAACATCGTATTGAATCCGCTGATTTTTAATCATTTTATTATTTAATTAAACGATTGTGAGAGGCTAAATAATCAGTTGCTAGGGTGAATGATGTAGTTCATGTTTAATATTTATTTGATTCAAAAGATTTTATGCAACTTGCGGTATGTGTTAATTATACAGCCATGGACATGGACAA
Source organism: Osmanthus fragrans (assembly GCA_019395295.1). Taxonomy (NCBI): domain Eukaryota; kingdom Viridiplantae; phylum Streptophyta; class Magnoliopsida; order Lamiales; family Oleaceae; genus Osmanthus; species Osmanthus fragrans. The sequence goes on from JAEDXY010000049.1 coordinate 2,295,557, forward strand.
GGACGAAACCAATAATTAATGTTACGGGGGCCAAAAATTTAGAAATTTAATGTAGGAATAAAATTCACATATAACCAAAAAAATCAAAATATATTATTACCCTTGTATTCGGCGATGCTTTACAGCGTAAAATTCATCAATAATAGAATCTAGATCTAAATTCAAAGAAAATTCTCGTTCAATGTAAAGTGTCAAACAATCAGCAAGAAAATCATCATCCATTTTGTTACGAATTTCCATCTTCACGTGTTTCATTGTTGAAAATGCTCGCTCCACAGTAGCTATTGAAACATGTAGTGTCAATCTAGATGAATCAATTTAGTCAAAATGACATAACTCTTCGACCTTCTACTTGCAACCAATTCCCGACATAAAATGGAAAAGTGTAGCTTGAAATCGAGGTTCAGAAATCACATCATACTGATAATGTTGCAACTGTACTTTTAAACAATAAATATCTTGCTGTGTAAAATCTTGAGGATAAAATTTCTTTGCAAGCTTGCAAATATTATCTATGTTAAATGATTCAAAAGAATTTTTCGGATCCAACGCTGCATCGGGAGAAATGAGTTCTAATGATGTCTCATTAAATTGTATATCTAACTCCTTCATCTGAAAAATCTATAGCAATATTGAAATTATCAAAGTGGTAATCATGTTCGATGGTAGGATACTCATGACCACGAGAACGACCAAATATGTATAAACCATCAAAGTCAGGTATATGTATATCATTTTTTGAACAAAAAAGTTTCACATCTTTAAGAAATTCTTCCTAGCCATCTTCCCTCAATTCTTGAAAGATAGTTTTTGTATTATAGACAAATCTCATAGCAGTTAAGATGTCTAACATTTTTTCTAAAGGGCCTGACGAAGCAAATCTATAATTGTCAACATTTTGCGCATTAAATGCAAAATAAATACAAATTCAAATATTGTCATTGAGAATTTACTTAGATTGTGTAATTTTTCTGATTAGAAAAATAGTTCCATATTTTATGCTCCTTTCGATGTCCACATCCCTAAATCCTTTTAACTTGTCCTAAATATTTTATTTCAATGTGTAATATGTAATGATTTAGCCTCCATTTGAGAATAAATTATAAATAGATTAATTTACAATAAACTGAAATGAATGGTAGATAAGTGAATAATATTTGCGGATCGATTGAAATATATAGTTGAAAACGAAGTTTGATTCTATTTTTGAATAATCTAATAAAAAGATGCGTCTATTTTGTGAAAATTGAACTTGCCCAATGTTCTCTATATGTCTCGAATTATTTACATGCATTATTTCATTATTCTCTCTCTCTCTCTCTCTCTCTCTCACATGTTTGTTTGTACTAAAAAATAAAAGAAAATATATTTTTAAGTTATTTATTTTATTATTCTAAAAATTATTTTTGACTCAAAAAACTTTATAGAAAGTAAATCTTATCATACGTTTTTATAAAATAACTCTTAAGCCTTGAGGACAACGAGAACAAGTTAATTAGCAAAATCTCCGTTTAAGTAATAACTGCCACAAAAAAAAATATATATATATATATTAAATGTTGGGAGGATGATGACAAGTAAAGGGAGAACATTGTCCTTGTTGTCGGCACAATATGCCAGAATTCATGGTCAAAATATAACGAATCAAAATCGTAGTACAACACCAAAAGATCTCTTCCCATTTACTACATATATTAATTTTAATTGAGTTAAATTCAACAATGCTCGTCGAAGTTTGTGTAAAATTTCAAGTTACTCAATAAAGTTATTTCTAACTCATTCGATCGCTCAAGTTTAAACGATTTCACCGTTGATCATTCGAGTAAGAAAAGTAACAGATAATCTGACATGACATACGCATATCAAAGAAGAAAAAAGAATTCAAACTTCTTATTTATCACCGTGTTTGATAGCTATTTTTTCCAAAAATGCATTTTTTCAATCACACATTCTTCAATAAAATAATATTACACGTAAATTCAAAACTCTTCTTTAATTTTTAACCACATATTCTCCATCAATCAACTATTCAAAAATATATTTTTCCCCAAAAATAACTACCAAACAGGGGCTATTAGTATAATATGCAAAAGCCCTCTCGTAAAATCAAAATAATATTTTTACTACTAAAATCACATTTTAAAGGGGGGAAAAATTGTATATAGAGATATAGTACAACGCACAAAAATTATAGTTTTGAAGTATTATATTAGAATAAAACTTGTTGTATAGAAAATGTTGACATCCACTCACACGCGCGTGGACCTCGCGTGAATAAAAAAGTCCAAAAAAAAAAGTGGAGTACCTGAGCATTCTGTTAACCTCTTCTGAGTAGTAAGGTTGATTATATTATAATAAAGATAATGATTAAGATGATCCATGATTAATTAATAAAGGTGGTTGATTAGAGACAAAGCATTGCTAATAAGTTTTTGCGCTCCAGTGATGCTGCTTCTGATCTTCTTCTCCACAATGGGATTCACTTTCCCGCCCGAAATTCCGTCCATGCACGAATCTATGTCCGTTATAGCTGCACTAGCCCATGTCTTGGCATTTGCCCATTGAAATTCCTTGTCGGTATCATTGAGATGCCCGATGGCATTGAGCGTCAGCTTAAGTTCATAAACCGTGTCTTTCACGTCTCCGATGCAGTCCTTGATGGCTTTCGCCTCGTAATTCGCAAGCCCATTTTGCTTCGCTATCTTTGACACGGTGGCCGAGGCATTGCGGGCCGCCAGTATGGCTGCCGTGAGGGCGGCGTTACAGAGCTTCAACGGTTTGGTACCCACCTTGGGAGCGTATGGGATGAGGGTCTCGACGCATAGTGGTGGATATGTGGCGTTAGTACATGATTTGGTGATGAAATTAGTGTAACTTTTTGGCACTTTTAAAGGAGAGGCACTTTGTGCCAAAGAGATAAATAGAAGAATTGTGAGGACACTGAAAATATGCTTAAGAGATAACTTATTGCTTGCAAATACTTCCATCTCTCTCTCTCTCTCTCTCTCTCTCTCTCTCTCTCTATGAAGAAAACTAGTAAATTTGTGTTGAAATTCGGGTTGGAACAATTTATAAGGCTAATGAATCAGGAGGATTCATTGGTGCTTTACTCAGAATATTTAGGGTGGATTAAATTATACAGGGTGTATTCGAAGGCACATGCAGATGAGTGTGTAAATGAACACATTTTGCTGCTAAATTCTGTTGCAATCACATGCTGTCTATGTAAGTTGCGGGTCAATCCAGCGAAGGGTCTATTAATTCTAAATTTTTTTATTTATGTCACGTATTAATTGTAAGTAAAGTTCTCAATCTTTGTTCATTATTATTCTTATATCGCTTACTTTTTTCGATGTATTCCTATCATCAATCTTTCGTTAATTAGCTTATTTCTTCTCTAATAATGGTTTTTGTCCAAAAGTCCATATAGAAAAAGTTTGACAAAATTTTTACAAAAGAACACTTGACAATTTTTCATTAATTTTCAACAAACAATGACAAAAAATGCACCATACAAGTGCTGCCCGATTTCTATAGGGCATTATTCAAGTCCATTTGGAGGACCGATGACGCTTATTTTCCTATTATATTTTTGAGAAAATGATAAATGTTTTTGACAAAGTATTTTTTTCTCGAGTCAAAGTACGCATACAAAATATTTTAAAATAAGTCATCTTCAGGGACTAGATGTAGTGGAAGATAAGAAGCCACGAAACAAATTATAGAGATAGTCATTATAATGAGCAATTATTGAAGACCTTAAGCGTAACTAAAATCTAGTATAACAAAGAAAAATTATGGTACAAAATATTTAGCTATGAATTTAATTCTCATCAACACTCAATTAAGATTTTACGTTTTAATTTTATTTCAATCATATATCTAAATCCTACATAAGAAAACAAAAATATTTACTACTTAAATATTTAAATAAACTGAAATAAGCTGCTAACACAACTTTTATTAAATATTAGGGTGCTTCCGCTCCCATGGCACATCTTCAAGTGGTGAAAGAGGAGGGTGAAAAAAATTTAGCCTCGCTTGCAACTGTCGGGTGAGGGTTCGAATCCTGAAATATGGATGAAGTTCTTGGTAAGTGAGAATTAAAAGGGCAGCCTTCCACCCTGCATCTTTGGAGGCATAACCTGCTATTTACCCCTCCACGAAGGCTCAGGACAGGACAGGGCAGGTGAGGGCGCTACTAGTGAAGGTAATCCAAAAAAAAAAAAATAAAAAAAAATTAGGTTGCTTCCGTGGTCATGTCATGTGTGGCCTATGAACATAGAACGCGGTGTAAACGTCAAATCTCTATTTGATAAAAGTTCAGTTAAAAAGGTCAAACTCCCTAAGCACATGAAAACGTGTAGCCACCATTGTGCGCTTGAAATGCTGCGCGATGTTCATGGAAAAACTTTAATGGGGTTGAAAGGCCAAAAATCTAAAAATCAAAAAAGGGCTTAGTTATGATATTAGATTTAGTTATTACGTGCTTGAATCGAGATATTCTATGTTCCAGTTATTTGGGACTATTTTGCAATGAAATTGTAACATTGAGAATTAACTTGCTCGTTAGAGGCAAGACTAACTTGTGGTTCGACAATAACTTCACGATTAGTACTATAATTTTCCTATGAAATAACTCGTGTTTAAGTATTATTAATTCGATCAAAGCGTGTTTGAGGTAATGATATTCAAACAAAATTAGGCGATTATTCTTGTTTTTCTTGATAGACAAAGACTATCTTATGCATTCTAGAAATTCATTTGCTATGTCATGCGGATAAGTGGAAACACACTGGAATGAAGGCAGAAATTGTGTAAAGAAATTCCATTGTATTCGGTGGTATTGGGTCCATTCAACTCTCAAGTTTTATTTATTTATTTTTTTTAAATTCATTTTTAATCATATATTCTTCTAGTAAAATAATTTTGTAGTGAACCCAAAATTTTTCAATAATTTTTAATTATATATTCTCCAAAAAAAAATGAATTTTTACAAAATTCATTCTGAAAAATGGGAGCTCCAACGGAAGTATAGTATAGTGTAGGTTTTAGCAAATGGCAACATGCTCTGGAATTGGGAATGGTGTGACCAGTTTTTTCAAGTGCAATAACGTTGCCTTAACATGGAACATGACCAATTGCATCTGTCCAATGGTGTCTTCCTATATTAGTTATTCGAACATGGTCCTGGAATTTCGTACGTTTGGCTTTGTTTAAAAGGAGAAATAAAAGTTGCATCTTTTGATTTATTAGCAAAGCCAAAGATGTTATATTAACTTAAAACGTGTTTGGCAAAACTTAAATAATTTTTGTAGACATTTTGCCCCAGAATCAGTCGTCTTGTCTCGTCTCTCCTTCTTTCAACGAATGATGATGAATTGTTTTTAAATTTTTTGTATCTTTTGTTTATTCATTTAATTGCTTTTATCAAGAAGATTTTTCTTCTTTTACATTTTTTTTTTCTATGGTGAATTAATTAACTCTTTCAATTGTCTACAATTAAATTGGATGGCTATTATCTTAAATAAACTAAAGAAGCTAGCACTTGGTTAAAATCAAGAAACAATAGTTCAAGCTAGTTGGGAAAAACTAATTACTTTATAAGCTTTTCACCTACAAAAAATTACCAACGGATACAATCCGTTGATAATCAGAAATGAATTATTTGTTGGTAAAGGTGATATCTTTTCAACAACGAATTTTCCTTTTACCAACGGATTTTTAGTACCTAATGTTGTTATTCAATATGTGCATCATTTATGGACGACATTCCGTACTGGATGTAATTCAACTTTTTCTATGAAACATGTATCAACCTTTCACCTATGAATTTTCCATTTGTAAAGAGTACCACTGAAAAATAGATTTTCACCAACGGATAATTAGCAACGAATTTTATCCATTGGCAAAAGCAATAAAATTTTAACTACGGTAATCAACAACGAAATTTTCGTTGATAAATGTAATAGTTCTTTAACAATAGATATTTCATGCCTAATATAGTCGTTTAACATTTGTATCTTTTACCTACGTATATTTCGTATATGATAACTGATACTTGTTCGGGACTTTAAATAATGATATTTTGTAATTCTTCGGATGAAATATAGCCTAATTTATGTTATATTGTGTCAAATAGGTAAAACTGGATGTTTGATGAAGAATTGAAGAAAATAATACAAAAATGGAGAAATTCAAAAGTCGACTAAATTGAAAACAATCCATAGATGAGACGGGCGAAAAAATTGAAGATCAAAGATGTCAAAGATTTAATTGGATATAATTGGAAGATAAATGAACAAGATTATACGAGAAAATGACTCAATCGAATCAAATACAAAGTATGGGGGACTAAAATGCAATACTTTAAAAGTTGAGTCGGATTGCAAAACGATGATTCAAGAATGCCAAGGGTCAAATGGAGTTGAAGAGAAATAAATGGGATGATAATTTTTTGAAAATGACAAAAATACACGCATGAGAAAGTTCATCTAAAAAATTATACTATGCTTAAGCACAGGCGTGCAAGCCATGCGTACACAAGGTTCTAAAAATTCACTCTAGAGATCAAATCACGTGTACTATGTGTATGCACAAAATCAACCATGCATACGCATGGTTCAATTCTGAGAAAAAAAAATTGTTTCCTAATTGTGTTTTAGAAACTTTTTATATGCAATCTTTTGGCAAAGCCATCCAAAACGTGGGGGACCTCCATTTAGTCATAAAAATCACATATTCTTCATATTTTTCGAGACGAAGAACGAGGCTAAGCATCAAGATCAATGTGGATTGTACAAGTTTACTGAAAAATATTCATCACTTTTCAAGATTCAAACCAAGAAAATGGATATCTCCACTTTCTTTAGTATTTCTTCTTTTCGGGTGATATGTTTCCAATATCTCTTGTATAATTTAATCATTAGAATGCTAGATTAGTTTTTCTATTGTATTGGGTGAATGATGAATCCTATTGCATATATGTTTTATTATTTAAAACTAGTAATTTAGTTATTTCTTGATTGATTTTGCATACTCATCTCATTATTTAATTGATTGGTCACCAATTGGATAATTAGTTGCTTGTTGTATTGTTGGGAGACTCCCAATAAGTTTAGAAAATGTAAAAATTAACAAATGTAAATAGAATTAGGAATAATCTTTATCACATATGCTATCATAATTTAATACATTTTAGTCATATAAATTCGGAGTAGGAATATGATCGAATCGTTATTAGAATAGACCTAATTTTTCTTGAAAAAGAGAATTAAATACACTAGTGTTATCGATTGTCACGAAAACATGAAATTGACTATATTACGAATCAATAATTAAAATAAATGGTAATAGGGGGATTTAAAATTCAATACAATCATTCACATATTTGACAAAATAATTTTATTGCTTTCATAGTATAGAATTAGTTTAAATAACAATAAAATCGCATCCTTTAGGTCACGAACATTGAATTTAGTAGTAGCTAGTGAACTAGAATTAAACATTATTTCTCGTGGGACGATAACTCATAACTTACTTTATTATTACTTGTCAACGATCTTGTACGCTTGCGGGTTTCACGCGAACAATAACGTAATTTCCGTTGGTAAATGTAATAGTTTTTTACCAACAAATATTCCGTACCTAATGCAGTTGATTAACATTTGTATTTTTTACCTACACAAATTCTCTAGGTTATGTAAATTAACTATGATAATCAGTGACGAAATTTTCATTGGTAGAATCTTTTGCAATTTTCTTTTTGCTGTGCAGTTGTCATTTGTAACACCATTCTTCATTCTTTGTAGCTAGTAAAATCTCCTCTTCTTGTCTGCCTCCAAGGATTAGGATCTTTAAGATTTGAACAATGTAAAATTCTTGACTTTGTTCTATGAAATAATGGACTGCTATTACCATTTTACTTTGAACATCTTGCCTTAAGGCGAAAATCCTCGTGTTCTCGAGTTCTTTTACCCGTTGCTTTACAATTTGTTGTTAAACCTAAACTAAACTAAACTAAACTAAGCTAATTTCACTTCATCCCTGAGCTACGGTTGAGAGAGGTTGTAGGTGGAGCTCCGGCCGTGACATAGAACAATAAATGATGTTTTGCGTTAGTATTCACGGGAGTCTCTTTGAATAAAGAGAAGTGGTTTGAGCTAGGTTGGCCGATTTTCTTTACTTACTCTTTGTGAGTTTATAATAAAATTTGTGATTTATTTTATGAACTCAAAATGCAAGTGAGAATTAAGTTGGAAAAGTCGGAATGGGGAAGAGTGGTGAGGGCTGGAGGCAGTGAATGCCGTAGCTTTTGAGTTTTCCAATAAACGTGTTTAAGAATATTTTTTCATGGTTTTTCTAAATATAGACTAATTTAAAGTTATTTTGAATCCTTTTTCAAATTTTGCTCTAAGTGTTGGATTTGATGAGTTTATTTGTTTTACTTCATTTCATGTTGCCTTGTTTCCCCATATTTAGAAATTAGAGGTTAATTGGAAGAATTTATAAATTGTAGGAACCAAAATTAAATATTAGAAAAGTTGAAGGAAAAAGAATTTAAGAAATCAAAAGTGCAGGGACAATGAGTGCAATTTTAGGAAAATCTGACCAGGCACGTACACGCCAAGCACAAAAGGAAAATTAAAAAAAAAAAAAAAAAAAAAAAGGTTAATTGGGGTGGCGCGAACCATACATCAAATCTTAGGGCAAAATATGTTGGTTGAATGCTTGTTATTGAATTAATCAATATCCTACTATTGGCCCAGTTTTAGGATAGTCTTAGGATGTTGAGGTCGAAAAGTACTACATGTTTCTAGCTCAAATAAAAAACAATATTAAATCATTCGAGGGATTCGAAATCTTGATATAGTAGGGATATAAGTAAATTTTGATTTAATTTATACCTAAGAGAAAATTAACACAAAGAATATTAGGGCATGTTTGATAGGGTGAGATTTTCCATGGAAAATGAATTCATTTTTAATCTTTTTCCTTGTTTGGTTGTCAAATTTGTCATGTAATTGGTTTTCCACATTTTAATTAGACACTTACATTTTCCTTGGTTTTGAGGAATTCCAATTCCTTTGGTTTTGGAGGAAATTGGTTTGCCACCTTTTTTTTTTGTTTTTTTGCAATAGAAATAAATTATATCCTCAATGGTAAAAAAAATTATACATTTAATTGATAATTTGTATGAAAAAATGAAGCCAAACAAAGATAAAAAAATTTCAAAATTTATTTATTTTTATTTTTATTTTTTGACAATCCAAACAAATTTTAAAACAGATTGTAATAAAGTTTATCCCAAAAAATAACAATTTACATAAACTATATTTTGAAATGTGTGATTTTATTTTTTTGGTGTATTACTATAGGGATGACAAAAAAATTCGTCATACCCGATATCCGCAGGACCCCGCCCCGAATGGGAAGAAGATTACCCGCTTAATCGGGTAAGGACGTTTAATTTTTATTTAAAAAAAAAATTCAATACTTTAAGTGAAAAACTCCACAAAATTTCATTAATTCTAATGGAAGATGACAACTAAAATTATCTAAGGAATATGATAAAAAATAAAGACCTTAGTTTACCAAATATATTCGAATAATTTAACTTTAAAAAATTAAAATTATTGTCCCACTTTAATGAATGAGGACAATAAAATAAATTATCAAAAACTTAAAAAAGAAAAAATTAAATGGGTACGTAAAAAGGGCAAACACCCGGCCCCGTCTCGCCTTAAACGAATAACGAGGCGGGAAAATGTCGGGAGGGGAGCTCGTCCCGCCCTATAGTCTAGGACTGTAAGCAAAAATCGTCAAACCGAAAAATCAAATCGAAACCGCATTTTCGAAACTGTCGGTTTGGTGCCACGTGGACCCCATCAACGAAATGATTTTGAATCTGGTTTGATTTAGATTTGAGAAAAAAACCAAACCGGATCAGCGAAAAAATATATAAAAATTAAAAAATTAAAAAAAATGAAAATTTCTAAATTGTAACTTGTAAGACTTTTGTGTTAGACTTTTTATTTATTTTTAAATGAGGCTCATACATTTTATAGACTCTTAAATTGAAAGTCTGAAACGATTCATCAAGCAATCTTATGTTGTATTTTGTAAAAATTGTTATCATCAAACAATCATCAACTTATATAAACTGCATAGTACTCTAATGATTAAACAAATTTCAATCAAAATCAAAATCATACATTGAATTGGACATCCTTTAAAAAATTATTGCAACTTCTGGTTCTGTCGATTATAATTTGTAGAAATTTAGATGAAAAGTTTTGATCAGATCAACAACTATGTAATCAAAGTGAAAACAAAATAAAAATTTTGGATCTTAGAAATGAAATTATATATTGTAAATAAATTTATTTAGGTATGGATTTAACGAATATTCTAATTTGGCTTGAGAATCAGTTAATTAAAGAATTATAAGAAGAGAGAATAAAAGAATAAAAGAAAAAAAAGGAAAGTGTTGGGGTCTAAAATGAAGAAGGAACCCTATTATTTTTTATAAAAGTGATTGGAGATTGAATCATATATTTTACCAAAAAAATAAAAAAAAAATCCTATAAGAACCGTCTAGTTCCCATACTCGAACCGGGAACTGGACAGGAATCTGTTGGTTCTTAATAATTTGTCCTAAAATTAAATTATTTTTTTGAAGATCCGAAACAGAATTGACCGGTTCTAAATGGTTTCGATCCGATTCCACCGGTTCTAAAAACATGCCCACTTCTAAATTAATGGCATAAAAGTAGACAGTCAAAAAAATATACAGCTAAATTAACGGTTTAAAATTGGACGACAGACAAAAAGAAAATGGATTCACTGTACAAGTACAAGATCTTTTAACCATGTAGCCGATTTATTTAGATTGTCCTCATGCAAGAAAGCAGTTTTTACATCTATTTGTTAAAGTTCCCAATATAAAGAATAATTAATGTGAACATTACTCACATGGCAATATATTTTACAACAGGCAAGAAAATTTTAGTGTAATCAATACCTTGTTTTTTGGTAAAGCCTTTTGCAACTAATATACACATAAGAGGTTCCTTGTCTCTTGAACACTGTAAATCCATTTAAAGTCAACTAAAGACTTAATCTTTTGGTCTTGGAACTAATATCAAATTCTTATATTTAATCAGTGAATCCATTTCTTCTAACATGGCAGATTGCCATGTCTTTGATAGCTGACTGCTCACAGTTTGATAGAATAGAACAGCAAGAGAGATAATTTCTATATCTAAATGGCTCTCTAATATCTCTAGTTAATTGTTAATCTCCCAAAACAGATTGTTCTTCCTGCATCTCCTCTTCTACCTGAGTAGTACTTTCTGTTAATCCTTATGATTTCATTAATAAAGTCAATGAGGACATAAGCTCCACCTGCAACCTAGTCCCATTTCCATCTCCTAACTCAGAGGCATTCTCTGATTTCTTCTCACTCAAACAGGACATATCTAACTCATTAAAAATCGTATCCCTACTTGTAATTATTTTAAAACATCTAAAACTTCTAGTGCAAAGCGTGTACATCATAACCCATTCAGGATAACTTGAAAATACACATTTTTGACATCTTAGTTCTAATTTTTCTAAACTCTAATGAGAATAGGCTGCACACAAAAAAGTTCTAAAATGAGAGTAATCTGGAAGCTTTCCAAACCACGTCCTCGGGTGTTTTGCCTTCTAGAGCACTAGAAGGAGTTTTGCTCACTATAATATAGGAAGCTTTCACAACATCTTCTCCCTACAAAGCCTTCGGAAGATAGAACTAACAATCAGACATTCAACTTTTTCCAAAGTCTATTCATCCTCTCAACCAGCCAATTCTGTAGGGGTGTACAAGGCACAATCTTGTGTCTTTGAATATCATTTGTGTACAAAACTGATCAAATTCAGAGTTACACAACTCCAAATCATTATCAGTTCTGAGGATCTTTATCCTCTTTCCTATCTTGAATCATATTTTAGAGGTCCAAGAGAAACTCCCTGCTAAACACCTTTTCCTTGAAGAATTGTTAATAATGGTGACCAAGGGTGCATGAAAAATATAATAGGACCTTGACAGATGAACATCAACCATTTTCATGTCTCAGATTCTCGTAGAACTCAGGAATAGTAGAACTTTTAGCAGCGTATTGAAATTATTCCCATCGCATTAGATGGAACAATCTCATGCGCTTCTCTCTCTCAATGATGATAGTCTTCTCAATTAAACATCAAAAAAAATGAAAAAAAAGCCCCGGGGGGGGGGGGGGGGGGGGGGGGGGGGGGTGGAATCCAAGCCCGGATTGGACCAACACTTTAAACATGCCTTGCTTATTAATTTTGATTCCAGGGTATACTCCATGAAAAGGCTCAAGTTTCAATGATTAGCCGAATATTTTCCTGAACATGTAGCTTGAGATGGAAAAAAAAAAAAAATTCCGAAACGCAGATTCTGCATGTTCATATGATTTCCCAGAAGGAGAAGAGGAGGGCGAGCCACGACATAAGAAGCAAACATGCTTTTTGAAAGTTTTTCCAAGAATATATTTTTCATGAAAACAATTCATTAATTTTTTAATCATTTACATATGTTTAGTCGAGACTTATAGTTTTATCCCTTAAAAACCTCTACCCACTAAAACTGGTACTGATATTTGCCAGACCATAATAACAAGGCAATATGGACGAGAAATGGTCAAGTAGCGGGAGTAAAACCGGATGGCAATAGCAGTGATAGTGCAGAAAAGGAGAGAGAAGTAGAGGAAGAGAGAGCAAGAGAAAGAATAAGAAAATTCCAATAGTAATAATGTTATCAATAAATATCCTAGAATACTTCTTACAGGATAAAAAACTTGTTTGATACACAAGATTTTTCATGGAAGATGGAAATTAAATATAATTAATTGGCAATTTTCAATAAAACAAGTTTTAGACAATTCAATTCCTTGAAATTCGTTTTCTTTCCACCCAAATTTCATTCTTGCAATCAAACGGATCTAATACGTTTGATTGAAGCACGAAACCTGTATAGAAAGAAAATAAATTCTAAATAATTGAATTAACTATAACTTATTGGCATGAAAATTATTTATTAAATGTGTTTGATTAATTTAATTTTGAACCTAGAAAATATTATACTTGTCCATATTTTATTGATGGGCAGATGAGAGAGACGTAAATGAGAGAGTGTGAATTGTCAGGAAAATAAAAACCTACCTCTTCTTAAAGAAAACATTTTCCTTGTTTTCTTAAAAAATAGTCACTTGACCAACTTTTGAAAAAAAAAAAAAAAAAAATCATGTTAAAAATGTCAATCAATGGAAACTCCAATGTTCCAGCTACTCCAAATGTCAATCATGGTTATAAAACTAAACAAACCTGGTGTAAATCAAATTTCGATTTTTAATCATATTTCTCCTAGAATTGACATAATTTCACATCGGAAATTGTAGAAGACAAGTCGATAAAAGATTTCAACCAATTTTTTTTTAATAAAAGTAAGATTTCCGTCAATAAAGTGACATGAATTATCCAAAACATAAATTCTTGATTACCAGCGCAATTGAAGAAACTACACTCTTTCTGTTAGTGAATTGTTCAAATGTGGGGCAAAATCTCTGTAAGAATGAGGATTTTCTCTTAGCCGTAACAGTTGTCTTATTAATGTATAATTACAACAAACATTAGGAAGCCCTCTTGGGAGGAGCCATATTGCTCATAAGAGAGGAGGTCACAACAATTGCGAATATCTGTGCTACTACTCCTGCGAAATAGATGGTCCCCTTTCAAAATGGTTTAACAGCAATTTATAATACATATCGTGTCTAACGCAAGGAATATGAGCCAAATTAGAGAAACTAACCAAGTAGAACAGCAGCAACCTTGAGTATCTTAATTGCCGATGACTCCCACTTACTCAAATCTTCGATGAGCTGTTACACATAAGCAAGGCAATGTCTGAATATTCATGATACTCATATTATACTACTACTGTCTGTGCATCGAAGCAAAATAAAGTACCAGCTTAAACTCAAGTAACGTAGACATAAAAATAGTGTTTTGTGAAGTGCGAATAATTTATCATATTATGTTGACTTCAATTATATCAAAGAGATGTAGATGCATTGTAAATAGTTTTTGTGCAAAAGAAGGCTACTCTTTGTCAAACAATAAAAATGAACAACCATGATGAACAATAAAAATAAACAACCATGAAGAACCAATTTACATTTGTCAAAGGGCGTTTGGAAAAATTAAGTAACAGCTAATGTGGTCTTTAACAAAGGATGTAAAGAATCTAATAATATATATACGAAAAATGATAAAATCTCGGTCACATTTTGTATAATTAGTAATATTTGGAAGACAATTGAATTGTAAGTTATGGAATGAATTAAAAAAAGTAATCGTAACAGCAAAGTATGTACTAGAATAAAAGGCAGTACAAATGCACTCTTGAGCTTTCAAGAGGCATCTCTTGCCAAAACAACTCATAATATTTGAATGACTAACATATCCCCACCCCTTTTATTGGCCCTAACAGCTTATTTTTAGAAATCCCAAATATTATGCCCCCACTAATTTAAACAGCTCCCTCACTTAACAGGCTCCATCTCACAAAACCCCATGTTTCTTCCCTCACCTAACGTAAGTGAATCGGATTGGTGGCTTATCAGAAAATTAGTGAAGCGATGAGAGTGGATGAAGTAACAATGAACCTATCAAATACAATTTTATTTTGCAGAGATTAAGAATGGATAAAGTGCATGAACAGGTTCACCATGTTCAGAAGCATAGCGAGATGGCTGGCATTGATCATTCTTTTACAAATCAGAGAACAGTTATGAAGGCACTGGGAGTCTATGAAGGAACTTTTAGGGGATGGAAACTTAATTGGGTGCGCTAGCTTAGGACGTCCTAAATGCACTACTCATCTAGCAACACTTCATCTTTCACTCACTAGTCACTGCACTCAGAACATTCTGAATAGAACTATTCAGTACGATGCCTAGGAGCTCTACTCTTACAAGGGTTGGGCAAAATCACACAATACAATATCGGTCATACTGATCAACTCTACAAGATTATGAGACTTGACGAGTATATTTAAATATCCAAAAAAATCCTACTGAAAAAAGGACTAGCGAACTTGGAAAGTTAAAGATATAGAATCTTTAACTGCTATAGATTATTCTTCATCAATAAGCACTCTTCCTAGACGAGTAAACTACACACATAAACCAAAAATAAGACCTATGGATTATGGACACACATTTAGGAACTACTAAAAAGATCAAAATTTTGATTCTAAAATCATAGAAATCCTAAAGAAAAATGTATGGTTCAATCAGCTTACTAACACTCAGCAATGCATATATTGGCCTGAATTCATAGAAGTTGCTGCAACTCCAACTCCAACTCCAACTCCACATCAAATAGATATTTTTTTATCTTTTCTTTTTATTGTTAACACGTTCTATAAAATGTGTATGAAGTAAGTTAATTCAAGCCCTATTTAAATTCTCAATAGTAATTGAAATGAAAATAATCCCCAACATGGGAAAAGTTTTCCCAGCTTACCAAACTTTTTGTGGGCCACATAGCATAAGAGAAACCAAACACCAGAGAGCAAATTAATGTATCAGGAAAACGCATACATCACACAGTTTATTTGATACTACAACGTGTATCAGGAAAATGTGAACATCTCACAGTTCATTTAAAGCCAAGACTAACCTAAGATGCACAAAGTAAAAGAAAGTAGGATTGAACAGTCTCCAGCTTTAATTAAGTGTAATTTATCTGAAAGGTTTCGCAGTAATGTTACAAAATCAATATGGAGAAGGTTCAATGGGATAATAAATGTTCTTGCAGTTTGAACCCTTCCAGATTCAACCATATGGGAAATATGTAAATAGTTCAAAACCCTAAAAGAACATTGAACTCTAGAAACAAGTCTAACTCAAAAAGAAACCTCTCTACATTTCAACGTTCCCATTATAACATTGTCTTCCTCTTTCTGACTTACAGTGAGATCAAAAGATTCAAATTCTAGAACTACAATACTCCATCAATATTAAAAGAATATGGTGCTTGTTTGGGAGAAATTATAGTGGGATTATAATAAAAAGTAGTAGTAGGTCCCATGAAATGCGAGGATTAATAAGTGGGTAGTAATTGTGAATGTGAGGTCAAAATTTCTGTTTGATTTTGAATTCAAATTATAATGATATTGTAATATAATTATTTTACCTCAAATAGTTTTTCACTCTTGATGAGAAAAGCCACCGAGATCACAGTAGTAATTGATGATCCAAACAAATACAGCTTCAGCAAGGTACTACGGCTGCGCTTTCGACCTGCAAAATCGAAATTAAATAAAAATACTTCTACGGTCCCACTATTTGCCAAAAACAATTATCTATGGGATGGTAATTGCACACCTAATTCTCCTATTAAGAGAGAGATGTAGCTAATAATGCTAGAAGAAACAAAAAATCTATTAAGAAGTTCCCCCTTTGGAGTAGACAAAAATAGAATTGCTGCTTCCAGAATTCGAATAAAAGCCTGCAACAAATTATGCAAAACGTAGATCAAAACGAAAACCATTTAAAATAACCACAATCAGAATCTACTTTAGTTTCAGCAGTACTCTTTTTCAGAGTCTAGTGAGCACTAATAAGGGCCAGTCAATAAAGCTCAGCGGGTAACAAAGAAAAAAAAAGTGTTACTTGTCAAATTTTACATATTCATTAGGACACTACCACTAGATAATAAAATGGAGCATGGTCGCATATGACGATATAGTCCCTGTTTGGTAGTCATTTTTGGGGAGAAAATGCATTTTTTTAATAGTTGATTGATAGAGAATGTGTAGTTAAAAATTAAGGAAAAGTTTTGGATTTGTGTGTAATATTATTTTATTGAAGAATGTGTGGTTGAAAAGAAGAGAGAAAAATACATTTTGGGAAAAATGGCTACCAAACAGGGGCATAATATTGCTTGAACAATTTTATAGCCGATAGAGGATGATGTTAGTGACAACAGCTAAATTCGTGAACCATGAACTCTGATTTTTCATAATAATTGTCGGTACAATTTGTGCATAAATTATATTCCGACTACTAACCTTTTATATGTAGAAAACCGGACAAAATTTCGACTTAATAGCAATGGAGGAAAAAGATAATGCAGAAAAATATTATAGTTGATGTAAGAATTTGGACAGTTTCCTTGAGACAATAATGCCCTTATAGGTGCTAAAAGATTTCTGGCACTCGGCTTCCAAAATACAAAGACAAACAGCCCGTAATAGAAGCACTCCAAAGTACGTAGACCAACAAACCTATTAATGTTTTGAACTCTCTACATGAAAGGACTCAAAATATGTAGCATATACATTTTATACTTACATGCAAAAGATAGCATAGTGCAAGGGAAAATGTAACTCATAGTGAAGTGATGATCTGCTATATATAATTGTTGAAAAGTTGTCGCTTGAAAAGAAAGAATGGTTAAAAAGGACAGAGCCTTTAGACACACTTGTTGGAAAAAGACAAATCCAAAAGTTATGATTATTCATCCAAAAGACACGACTTTTCAATCTAATAGATTTTAGAATATTACACCATATTTCTCATTCGGGTTAATCAAATATTCCATCATATTCTAATTCCAACAATTTTTAAGTCCAATGGGATAACTTTAGACCCTAATTTCTCATTCACCCAAAATTGGTTTGAGAAACTAAATAAATTATGATAATCACATCACAAAGTAGAACAAGTTCAGCCTTCAAAATCCTGCAATGGACTAACTGGTCCAACTAAAATAATTGGTTAAAGTTGGTAAAAACCAACTTATCTAAACCAATTTATAAAATAATTTACTTCACAAAATTAGACAAAAACAAAAAGGAATAAAATAGTATTTCTTTGCTATTGTTTAATCTCAATATCCCATCTTATTTTCTCTTCAATTCTCTCTCAAGTTTCCTATGGTTTTTTTAATCACAAGTTAATTATAGATAAACATTCATAAAAATAGATCTTTTCTGCTGAGAAATTGAAACTAAAGGTCTGTTTGGGCTGGAATAAAATCTAATTTTAATCTAAGTTAAAATTAAACAATCAATATTAATCACATCTTTCACGGGTCCTACAACTTTTCAACCACACATTTCAAAAATTTCTATCACAATCTTCTAAAAAATCTAATTTTAATCACCACCAAACACCCTCTAATTAAGTATGGATGTAAATACCTGAGTGAAAATCAGAGCTGAGAGACGGGATTTGCCTTGAGCAACCTTTTGATATCCTTCAAACAAAATATCCCAAAATTAGAAATTAAGCAATCCAATCAATAAAACCCTAATTCAGGAGAAAATTGAAAGAAGAGAAAAGGAAAGCATACTAGAGTCGACGACCATGCGATAGGAGAAATCAGAGCCGTCAGTTCCCGATGGCCTTCCGCTTATGGATTTTCTCTGACTCATTTTCTCTCTCTTTTTTTCCAATTTTCTTTTGAAACTTTTTAGTCTTCCTTCGCCTCTGCCGTCTACTTTTCTCTGTTTGGATCAAAGCACTAACTAGAGGAGTTGCAACAACAACGCTTTTACAATCCAAATATGTAAATGAAAAGTGACACTATAGAAAGTGGGGTAGTGCTACACGTACAGCTTCATCTACCAAATATGTTACAGTATCTGACGTGGCGATATTTTGAAAAGTCAAAATCTCACAACTTTAAAAAAAAAAAAAAAAAAAAAACAAAAGGGAGCATTTTGCTTTGAACCCTACCTTTTCCCATCATTCCCATTCCATATGAAACCCAGCAACACCTCAAAATGGAAGGATGTTAAAAGCCGTTCGATGACGGCAACTTCGACGTCGACGTCGATACAATGGTGAACCCCAAGTTCTTATCCTCATAATTTGCGATGGACCCTATACCTAGTCATTATGGAGATTCAGACGAAATGGAAGCAAGCTACTCCGACGTCAGCGAAAACGTAGGTAACTTTTTGTTCTTAATCTTCATTTGATTGGGGGTAAATCTATTTAAATTTGAGCTATTTCAGGTTTCTTACAATTGTTTCAAGTTTAATTTCTTCTTCTAGTTGAGTAGCTTATTTCCCATCTTTTCAATCATGCAGTTTGTAAATCTACATGTACAAAGTTGGTTGACAAAATAACGTCTGCACCAATCATTTCAAAAATAGATTTTTAAATCATTTAAAATCAATGGCCTGAATTTTGTCAACACACTTTGTAACCTAACTTTGTAGAAATAGCTTTTTCCTTATGTCTCTTTAATCTTAAAGATTGGTTTCCTTAATTGAGCACTTTGAACCCTGTCATCAAAGATGAAAATTATTTCTTATTCGCTAAACCTCAGCAAGTCCAGATTCATCAAATGCATGAGGTTTACAAGTTGTAGGCGCTGTGTGTCCACAATAAAGTGTTATATACTGTAGTAAATAACATAAATATTAAAATAAAATAAAAAATGGATATCAGATTTGAAGAAAATCTGAACCTGAAGGTTTTGAAGGAAATTGTGCAACTACGTCGGCCGAATTTGCAATGCCTACGTCTTCCCCGTTCTCCTAGATTTGTTAGTTGGAGATCTTAACCGGGGATTTGAATGAGATCTTCATTGGCGAAGACTAAATCGAGGGTTAGAGAGAGAGAGAGAAAGAGAGAGTGATTTTATTTTGAAAAGATTTTTTTTAAGGAATAAACTACTTTGCCAGATGAAATTCTACTACTTGGATAACATCCACTCACATGTGGTGGACCCAGCGTGAATAAAAAATGCAAAAAAAGTGGGAAAAAGGTGGGACCCCCACTATTGTGAGGGTCGGTTAGGGAGGGTGTCAAACCCTCCTTGTAAGCATAGCATGGTTATTTTTTTAAACTATTCAGAAGATATTTTGACCAAATGATTTGTAAGTGGCGTTTTTTTGAATTCAAAATATTGCCACATCAACAGGTTGTACAAGATTCTGGAATGGATTATGTACATATAGAATTTTCTTATAAAAAACTCCAACTAAAATGAAACTTTTGGCTGTAGTTAGGGATGTAATGGTAAATTACATCTCTCGTACAAGGGAGAGAACAACTGTAGATATCCGAGCAATAAGTTAGCCTTTCTCTTTAGGCTTACCACATTGAATTTGATTTTTCTAGACTCACGACTTGCACATGTTGAAACTTGATTTTCTAGACCATGACTTGCACTTATTGTCGGGAAAAGTTTTGCTCTAGAACGTGTCGCTTAAACCCAACTTGGACTATACCCGGATTTAGTGGCAGCTTTCATTGAACCACCTTAATTGTTGTATAATCGTATAGACTTTTCACTAATCAAACCCCTCAATTATTGTAGAAAAATAATATCCTAAGCTCTACCACATCCCCCAATTTCTACTCTTTGAACAATCCAAAAGAGAACAAAAAAACTAGGCACACGACTATTCCTCCGAAACCCCCAAGTCACTACCACACAAAAGAACATGTCAATATATAAATAATAATGGCAATGCATTGGACCTAAATTTTCCATGAATCGGCACCCTCAAAGATGCTCATTATAAGGAATCGTTTCCACCTTTTTCCAAATATCCTTTCCTTAATTGGCATCATTTTAACACACTAGAAAGGTAGGGAAATTTCGAAAGAATTTCATTCATCCTTTTCCAAGCAGCATCATCTGGAATTATTTTCAATTGACGCCTTTTCTTTTCCAATTATAGCATGTTTTGGTCTAATTTTCAACAATAATGACTGTCTATTCGTTTACAGTTTTGATTAGAATCGACTCAAAGCCTAAGGCGACTTCCAAATTTTAAGAACTTTCATAATCAAGACCATAACCTGTTAATTAAAAACCTAAACCGTAAATTAATTTTCAGAACAATAAATCCTAATCTAATTTGTACTGGTTTTCAAGATCCATATTTGACCAGTAAGTTAAATTTCAGCAACATTCTAATATAAAATACATCATTGTAATTTCAACACCATTGTAAAATAAATTCAAATTGCAGCAATAAAACCCTCAAAAGAATAAAATAGATATTAGTATTTTGTAAAGGAACAAAAATGAAATTCCAGGTAAAAAGAGAAATAAAAAAATAAAAAACCATTACCTGATATTGGAGTCGCCTACGCCGGACGTAGCCTCAAAGTGGGAAGACGAGAAGCCGGGAAGATGAGAAAAATACAATTACCAACATTACGAATAACTGAAAATTGCAGCCTGGGTATCAAACATTTCATTTATTAGCAGATTTAACCCAAACATTTTATTTATACTGCTGGAGGAATCAAACCTTTAAAATATTTGCACGTGGAGTTCAAATGGATGGAAACCATTAATTTGACTATTAGTTGACTCCAAAAAATAATTTTCATCTTATTTAAAAAAGGAAAAATAGTAACTTAATAATATTTCCACTTAAACAAATAAAATGTTAAATAAAAAAGAAAAATAAAAACGGATTGTCTCCTTCACCACCACCACCACCTTTCCCATTCTAACCCTTAAAAATCAGCCATCGCTATGTCACCCAATGTTAGTATCACCGACCACCACTACCAAAGAACAATCTACACTCTTAATTACTTTCAAGATTAAACGCTCTAAAACTTGCATTTCTTCACCACTTACTGGAATTTCGCTTGTTATTGAATTATTCTCCGCCCCTATAAATTCCTGCAAAATCAACAAATTCCTAAGATTATCATGCAAATAACCGAAAATTAAATTTTCAGAAACATCTAAAACTCTTAATAATGTTGAAAAATTGGTTTAAAAAAATTGAAAACACACCATTTATTTGATTCTCGCGAGGGTTTAATTCCTCCACACACTCAAAACACTGAAAATTATCCCTACGACTTAAAATTTGAATAGTAATTTCGTAAATTTTAGGCTGCTAACATCGTGCAGTCATCTAATATATATATATATATATATATATATATATATATATATATATATATATATATATATATATATTAAATATGCTAGATACAAATAATATATATATGGTCAACGTGAACAGTAACGGGACCCCATTATCACCCTAATTAATTTTTAAAAATATATAGAATTCAATCCCTATTTTAACTAGTGATGATTATGATCAATTTCCACGAAAGAGAACACACGTCATATATGATTTCATTGGATTTATGAATCTTCTAGTTTTGCATTAAATATTCATTTTAAATTTTTATTTTCACAACATCATTGATCCAGCAATGTTCAATTGGTCATGTCAAATAATGATACATTTAACCCTTGTTTGAGTCCCATTTTTTTTCTATCAAAATACATTTTTAACAGTGATTTGACCTTTTTCAACCACACATTCTTCAATAAAATAATATTACACACAAATTCAAAACTTTTCTTTACTTTTTAACCACACATTTTTCATCAATACACTATTTAAAAATTCATTTTTTTGACAATAATGGTGCTCAAACAAGGGCTCAGTAATTGAACTTTTTGTTCAATACAATATTTCAAATTTGAATTACTATTTAATCAAATAAAAGACATAGTTAATTTTCAAAAAATATGATTAATTATGATATAATCATAAAATAATCAATATCCACATAACATAAGTTGTATGTGTTTCCTTCAGGGATAAACAAATTTCATTAATTACACTCTTTGAGAAATGTGCTATTTCGAGAGCACTTGTATTTTACCATGTCAATATTCTTTTAAAATATGAGTATAACATTGCACTATTTCAAGAGCAACAATATAATATATTAGATCTTATAAACAACACGATACGTATCAACTTAAGAAAAAAAATCTAAAAATTGATTGGATTCACAGATAACGAACATCAATTTAATATATTAATTGACAAAATAATTTATTTGGTAAACTATTTGAAATTGATTAACTAAATATATAATAATTATATAATCACAAACGACAAATAATTGCTTACAGCCCACCATAAAAATCCCCTTTTCAAAAATAAAAAATGGTGGGACCCCCAAGGTTGTATTAGAATATGATATTCTATTTATGCTTTCGAAAGATCAGTTTGCTCATCGGGGATTTTTGACCTCCAATATGAAATTGAGTTACGAATTTCCTACATATATAAAAGAGGCTAACAAAAGAGAGGACACGTGTTGCAAATATGTGTCGTCCTGTACCTTTTCTTCTCTTTCTCAATTTCTTCACACAACCCCCATCTCTTTTTCCATTTTGTCACATTTTTTTACTCTCTTTCTTCATTTCTTTACACAACCTCTATCTCTTTCTTCATTTCGTCACATTTTTTTTCTTCATTTTCATGTCTTCTCTCATCCATGCCTGTTTACTTCTTCTTACACGCTTCTCTCCCTTATCACTTTCAAACAAATTACATTCACCATAATTCATTTTCTTGTGCTATTTTTTGTGTATGTATTCTGCATGTTGAATAATGATAATATATTTTTTGTAGGCATTTACGGTGGTGTTGCAGGCAAAAAAATGCGCTGGAATGGGAGTTTATAGAGGAGAAGTCATGGTGAATCTGGTTCTTGCTTCTTTTGGAAAATCACGTTTTTCGTCTCTTTTTTGCTCTTACCTTTTATTGTGTTTCATATTATTATACTCGTGTATTTAAATCGTAAGTTTAAAATTTATGATGTGGGCGTGATCATACATGTGATTATTTGCTTTAAGCTTTTAATTTTGAAGTATACTTGATTCTAATGTTTATGAAGTTTATGAGTTGCTTGAGTTTGAGTTCTTCAACTCAGTTCAAAGTCGGGGTTACTTTCAAGTTTTCACCATTTTTCACTTTTTTAGGAATCTCCATGTTTTACTCATTAATTTCTGCGAAGAGGGAAGCAGCACTCTCCGTGTCACGGAGAGAACTATCCGTAATTGTATATATTGATGATTCTATATTTGTAATAATATTGATAACAATGTAATGATTTCAAATCAAATTTTATAAATGAGTGTTTAAATTATTAAGCGCACACATAAAAAAATCAATTTATAATTCCATCAATAAATAAAGGAGAATGGGGTCATTTTAAAAAAAGGCTCTCCGTGCATGAACTTTTTTTCTTTCTTTCTCCAACTCTGTCTCACGCAAAATTATTGTGTTAGTATTATTAGGATCGATTATTGTTCTAATTTAGAAAGAGGCAATCTTTGAACGAATCATTGTCGTATATTTGGATTGACATTGATAAAACACTTACCAAAGAAACTTGTATGCATAATTGATTATCGCAGTAGACAGAGACTGGCGAATGAAAATGAAGATGACCCATCACGGATGAAGAGAGAAAACAGAGTTGTAGAGTTCAATTTGTGAGTGGCTTATTGCGTATAAAGCTATATTCTGTAGTTAAATAATTCTGTTTAATAAAATCTGCATGTTGGTTTTTGATATTAATTTATTTGTGTTTTTTATATGGGTCATCGATTGCTTGTAATTTGTTGGCCGAAGAATCAGTGAAGCATCAAATTAACTTGTATGAAAGGTTAAGGGTGTCTACTTATGGATTGTATTTCAACTGTTTGATAGAATGCCCCACTTATATCCTCTTTAAATTGCCCAAATATTGTCCCAAGAGTTCAGATAGATTCTTTAGTCAATCGTACAAGTTTATATTTACATTTGAAGAATTTCTTTTAATTTCTTTTAATTTTTATCTTATTTTTTGATTGAATAGCTACCAAGAGAGACACCTGCTTTAGCGGCAAACAAGGTGCTTTCTTTTGGTTGGTGATTCTTTTTCCTTTGGAAAAGTTTCTGTGTTTTCATTAGTAGCTCCAGTTCATAGCAGTTTGACGTTTTTTTGGTCATTTTAGTAATAAAAGTAGACCTCTCACTCTTGCCGGTCTTGGAACTGAAGGAACCATTGCAAAGTTGAACAGTCATAACTTTATTTCTAATGCAGAAATAGTGAAACACATCAAATTTGTTGTCTACTTAGCCCATCTATTGTACAATTATAGTTTTAGATAAACAGCCTCTTGTCATATTTGAATTCATATTTGTCCTCCTGCAACATAAAGATTGAAATATGTGTTTGATTTCTCGAAACTGTTAAATGAAGAAGACATCACTAACTTTCCTAATTATTCCATCTTCTCTGCTAACATACTAGAAGATGCTGGAAGTCTCTAAACTTCTTGAATAATGCTCCTTGTACATTTTATGGATGACATGAAGTTTGACATTTTTTGCAATCCTTTGCAAATTCAAAATGTTATGTGGCGAGAAAGTGTGTTGAATTCAAAAACTAACCAATCATGTGTCGACACGTGGTACAATGTCAAACTTGATGTCAAATGCAATATACAAGTAGCATGATTGAAACTTCTTGCCTATCCATCGCCAAGACTAAATGAATCTAGAAGCCATTTTCACCGCCATATTGGAAGAAGCTATTGAAACATGATTTGACATAAGTGCTCGTAGACCAATATTTGAAGGTTATATTTTATCCAGCACCCTGAAGTTTAATTAACCTCTTCCAGGCTATTAAGTTCCTATCTGGAAACTGTCATCTACATTGATACACTTCAATTCTTAAGATTATATACTATCCAGTCATCTCAAAAATGAGGACACATTTCCTGTTAAATACCAATAACTGCTGTAATTTAACAAATATAGTTTTGTTGGTAAGTTTTGGATGAAATAATCTACAGCGATCATTGGATCAAGATTTTATATTAGCATCTATTTCAAGTTCAGATTTTCTTAACCTATAGCCGTGTGCCATGCTTTAGGCCATATAACTAGCAAAGTCTCTTTTGTTGTTGTTGCTCTCTCATCCACTCACACAATTAAAGGTGACGCTCAACCTAATTCACAGGATTAAATTAGAATTGATAAACTTCTTCATTATTTTAAATTGACACTATTTATTTTGCAAAATGTCTCTTATTATTTATGTTTCTTTTTAATCGGCTCTTGAGCCTTTCTTCAATGTTGCTGCTTCACAATTCATACTTGTGCAACAAATACCTTTCACATTATGGTTGTCACTGGCATCTGTTTTTATTGGTAAGCTATAATATTCTTCTAAGTTTAAAATCAAGAAAATTTTATCTATCAGGTGTCACATCTACTTTTGAATGTGTACTTAGAGAACATTAAACTCCACTTTCACAGTGGTCAATAAAAATTACTTTCTAGAAGGTGTCAAATTTTGCTATACATTTTCTATAGATTAATCTTTCTTTTCTTTTCTTTTTTCTTTTTTTTTTTCGTTTACGTGCTCGCATAAATGACATCTTTTAGCACATGGAAATATGCACCATAATAATTGTAATTTTAACAATCCTTTGTAATTTAACTATGTGTATAAAATGCAGGTGTATTTCCAAATTTCCTTCACTTACAGGAGCATATATTCAAAGAAATCTATGGTTAATTGCGTTTTGCACATTTGATTAGATTTCCATTTTATCTTGATGTTATGAAAGATGTTAATAGGTAGAGTGTAGTCTGCATTCATACCTTGTGGCTATTTGTCTCTAATTAATACTACTTTTGCAGACTGATGTGGATAGCACTAACCTATATGCCTACATTTCTATCATTGTGCTTGTTTGTATTCCACCTGTTATTACCGTGAGTCATGGCCCGTAAATGGGAAGATTCTTTTCCTAATATAATGTTTCTTATATCCCTCCCTTCTTCAGTATCTATTTCTTATATGAGTTCTATATTGTGTGTTTGTACATCACACAGTTGGAAGGACCTCAACTACTAAAGCACGGGTTATGTGGTGTTAATCTATTCTTGCATTTCTTTTTCACAGTTCAGCTTATTATACAAATAATTTTCATTTTTTCTTTTCAAATGCAATGACTAACTTTTTAAGCTATTGCTTATTGGAGATTCTGGTGTTGGTAAATCATGTCTTCTTCTGAGGTTTGTTCCAAAATCACGTTTTCTTCTTCTCTTATTTAGGAATTTGAGATTCAATAAAGTTTGATTTTTTTTCATGAATCACGATTTTACAATTTCTAATTATTACGCGAATATGTTGATTTGACATTCTATAAAGTTTAATTTCACAATTTAGGAATTTGATTTGTAATTGTTTATTCTAGATTTCTTCTTATTCTTCTCTTTATGAGAATTGTTGGCATAGAAATCTGTTCTTTTACTTTGTGTTTTTCATTTTCTCCTTACAAATTTTGTGAATTAAATGTCTTTTATTTTTTATTTTTTTTAAAAATTATTTACTCTCTCTTCAATGAATCATTGTAGGAGTTTTTACTTAAATAATATTAGCAATGTTGTTTTATGTAATGATGCTACTGTTATTTTTTCCCCTTTTGTTTTTTATAGTCTTTGGTAGATCAAGAAGTAGATTATGAATCATGGTTGAATTTTAGTTACCGTTTGTATAACTGCTATATCATTTTTTTTTTCAAAATCGATGAGGTCCACTTACATTTTTGTTTAGCAGTTGGTCTATGCGTTAAATTTATAAAGTATTTTTAGTTGGCTTTTACATCTTTTGTGTTGATAATATAAGTGACATTTCAAAGAATTTTTTGTTAGGTTGTCAAAGAACATAGTTTTTTTTTGGGTGGGGGGACATGAATTGTACCAAGTATTGGATCACTTTAGTCTCTCTATTATGCTTGTATACCTTGGAAATAGGTGTAACAATGGAGACACGACTTGCTCGTGAAAGATATTTTAGGAATTTTATCAAAAATCCATGTCGTATTAAATAGAACTTACTCCATTATTAATTAAATTGGAGGGTTTGATCTGGTAGAGTGATGAATGTTAGTTACCACAAATATGGTGATATGTTCTTTCCTGGCACATGTGATCGCAAGTACTTCTGCTACCATACTTCTATTTCATAATTGTCACTTTCACTTCTATTGATTGGAAATATGGAGATGTGGCATTATTTTTGTAGATTAGTGTGGAGTAAGTGTGATCCGCACTGTGCGAAGAGGAGAGACTCTCCGTCATGGACGAATCCAGAGCTCGAGTCCAGCTAGAGCGGACCGCGAACATTGAACGCTTACTGTCAACGATGAACATCTGTAATAGCGGTGTTGTTTAGTAATATTTAATTAACTAATATTCAAAAAATCGTACGGACAAGAATTAGAAGAACTAAATACATCACTAGAACTAGAATTAGGTACCAACTTTTATTTCGGATGAAAAAGTCGTTCTGTAAAATATTTTAATTTATTTTTCAATCAAACATGCAATATATATTAACAAAATGTGAATATTCAGTTTACAATTAAAGTTAATTAAACAAGCATTATTATATTAACAAATTTGAAATTATTTATGAGTTTATATCAATTTTATGTGCTTGTATGATTTCACTTTTTCGTGATCAATTTTTTGTGAAAGAAAAGTGGAACATTCTATTAATTAAATAAATTTTCTTAAAAGACTCATTATGACACTAAAGCAAATTTTTTTACAAATTCATTCGCCATTAATTGATCAAATTCTCAAATAAATTGATTAGAAAAAAATCAAGAAGAGGGACAAATAACCGGTTAAAATGTTTCTATTTGTAATAAAATCTGTAAAATGAACATATATTATTTTATTTCATTGAGTTTCACAAATCAATGCTTGTCATAATGGTAAAGTTATCAGTATTCTTTAGCTAAGGTGGTTCAAATCTACTTTACACTTGTTTTGGTAAAAAAATGTTTACAAAAAATATATAACATATTGTCATTGGAAGGTTTCGAACTCAAAACCTCTAGTTTAATAGAGGAAGCACCAACCAATTGAGTTACAAATGATGAATGTAAAAATAATGAATTATTAAATATATAATATAAATCTTTTATCTATTCTCAAAAAATTAAAAAATTAAAAAAAAACAAATCTTTCAAGCGGATCCAGCTAGAGCGACCGCTCTAGCTCGCCGATACCTAAATCCGCCCCTGTTCTTCGCGCAGCGCGGAGCAGTCTTTTTTATTTTTTATTTTTCTAAATTTGGATCGTTTAATATCAAGTTTTTATTAGATTTTGAGAAAATTGCTTTGATTCATTGAAAAACTGTAAGCCAATAGTGAATCCCCAATCAATGTGGTGTAATGGTGCATGAAAAGGAATATAATCAAAATTCTGTTCCCATATTGGAACACTCTTATGTGGAAATAACACAAGCATATTTTCTTATTGGCTCTAATCATTTTGCATGTACTAGGACACTGTGCAATATCACACTGCTTCTCGTTTCCCCACCAGGATATCAAAGAAAGCAAAAATCATAAGACTCAGAGATACTGAAAGAGGTCATTTTTTTCCTTTTCTGCTGTGATGTTGTTCTTGGTCTATGAATTTCATGTGGTTATCACCTATTTCTAGATATGTTTAGATTTTATGTATAAATAGATTTAAAGTTTTGTCACTGTTAGGCTCCTCGAGTAAGTTGTGCCTACTTGACATTATAGTTGCTCTTGATAACTACATTAATCTTTCTCTAAAATTTTGACTTAATTCTTATGACCAAACCTTAAGATGAAGAAGAAAGGTAATCACCTCTCCTTACAGACACATGCATACATGACCGATTTTATTTTCCTCTTCTCCTATGAATCGAACCTCGAAATAGGTATGGTTTTTTCCTTCTATTTACTTTCTTTTTTGTTCTTGATGCTTTCTTTATATTGTTTATCTGAGTTTCGATTTTACTAATATATCTTCACGAAATTTTCATGAGCTACGAGGAAGAAGAAAGGTAATCCTTCTTCTTACACACACATGCACACATGACCAATTTCATTTTCTTTTCCAGTAAATTGAGTCTCAAAACGGATATAGTTCTCTCTTTCTATTAACCATATTTTTTGCATCGAGATGCTTTCTTTATGTTGTTCATGGATTTCCATTTTTCTAATATTTTCATGAAATTTTCATGAGCTAAGAAGAAGAATAAAGATATTCCTCCGTCCTTGCAGCCATATGACCAATATCATTTTTGTCTCCAGTGAATCGAGCATTGAAACATATTTTAATAAATTTTCATTTTTTATTATTTATTATTGTTGAAGTTCAAGCATATGTGAAACTAAGTTTCTTTAACTGCTAAATGTCAGTATTTATATAGTTGTTAGTTGTTAAATAAATAGGAACTTGGGTTCTGTTTTTCCTATTGTTTCATTTCTCATTGGATGAGAATTGATGACTCAATAAGTTGCTAAATTCTTTATTTAAAAGAGTTGAGTGGACATATTTGTAGGGATGAGATTGAAATTACAGTGGATGGGGAGCCTTTTGTTGCCTGCAATGAATGTGTCTTCCCTGTTTGTAGACCATGCTATGAATATGAAAGCAGAGAGGGTAAATCAAGCTTGTCCTCAGTGCAAAACTAGATACAAGAGGTAGATTGAGGCTTAACTATTTTTTTATCTTGTTTTGAGCGCATTCTTGTTATTTTATGAGTTGAAAATTTAGGTGAATAACTCATCAACGATCTTTATTCTACAATAAGTTAAAATTATTTTTTGTGTTAAAACTTCTGATGAAAATTTGCATTTTGATGGAGGAGATACAATCTCAGCTGACAAGCATAGGGATGGCAACAGTTTGGCCAAAATCATAATCGCACAACCAAATTTTTGGTCATACCATAATCGTACCATAACCACGTAAGTCGGTTCGATTCGTATCTCGGTTTAGTTCGGTTAATAACCACGAAAATAAATTATTTTTTATAAATCCAAACTCCAACCGTCAAATTGAAAAAAAAAAATTATGAATAAAAGTCAATAAAAATAAAAACACAATTTACTTAATATCAATTTAGCAAACAATATTCCAAATGAAAATGCAAACAATATTTCAACTTCCAAATGTAGAATTCGAATTTAATAAACAATATTATCAACATAGGTCAAGACTCTTGCTAGCATATGTCAATCTTTATTCTTCCCCACAACTCTTCCTAGCATAGGTTAAGAGTCAAGACTCAAAGTTGATTCCTATATAGTAATGTTAGTCTACGAATCAAGGATCTCCAATTCACATCTAGCAACAAGGAGCTGAGCTAACCATCAATACTTTAAGTGCATTTAAAACATTACCGCTGTCACAAATTCTATTAACAAATAGTATAATTATTACTTCAACCATTCTGTTGGAAAATTTATTAACAAATTCTTGGGTTCGAGTGCAACAGCAACACTGTCTTTAAGATTATAAATGTCATTAGTAAATGTACAAAACTTGCAAATCCAAGGCATCCAAGAAAGCAGAGAGAATGAATGAGAAAATAACATGAAGGAGTGTGTTAAGTTTCAAGTTGCTAGTTATCTATTCCTCATTGACAAGTGTGTTTTACTCACGAGTTTTATTTAATTTTTGACTTAATTATATGCTAAATTCTATGAGAAGTGAATGTTTTTTATATTGTTTATTAGTGTTTCCTTGTAGATGCTGAAAAAGGATGACGATATGATAAAACGAGGCTATTGGCATGGAATGAGAAGAAAATATGGACAAAAGAGCAAAAAGGTTAAAGCAAAAATTGGATAGTGTGGTGCCACATTCCAGGCGAACGGTGCCATGACACCAAGAATGGAGAGTGTGGCGCCGCAGTGCCATACCCATGGCGCTGTAATGTCACACAAACTAAAACGCCATGCACACATAAACGCGGTGCTGCGTGCCACATTCCAGAGCGCCGTCAACTTACCGAATTTGTGAAAAAATTTCATTATATAAAGCCCATTAAAAACCCTACACTTGGGGGGAGCGTGGGGGGAAGTATAAATAGAAATCTTTGAGACTTGACAAGTGATTACACACTTTGAGGGGCACAAGATACATTGAGAGATTCAACAAGCAATTAGAGGATTTTATTGAAGAGATTTTGAAGATTAAAGCAATGATTGAAGGGAAAAATATCAAGGAACTCATCTTTGAAGTGTTGATTGGAAGAGGAAGAGATTTTGGTGCAAGATCTACTCTATTTTTCTACATCTTTACTTCAAATCCGGTGATGTATTCAATAACAATTATTTCTTGTTCCTTGTTTAGTATGAATAGCTAATTCATTCATTAGGGCGAACATGTAAGCTTGTTTGTGAACCTTTATATATGTTTTAATTCGAGATTCTAGTCCTTAAATTGTAATTTGTTGATTTTACTATGAATTTAATGCTTGAAGTTAATTGATCGGTAGTTTTATGTTTTCGTGAATTCTTTACAAATCGAGAGGTGCATTTAGGATTTAGACCATATAGTAAAATCCGTTAAATTGGTATAATGTGTAGAGATACATATACTAATTATTGCAGTCGTGTATGAATTTTCTGAACTTTATTTCGTTTAATTAATGGCAATTTGCATAAAGATATGAGATTGGATTAATTGAATAGGCTCAATAAGAACTCGAGAGGGGTAAGTTGAATATATTAGGAGAATTCGACCGAACAATACTTTAGATTGTGAATTTTGATGAAAAACGTAAAGGTGATCAAATAAGTGAAATGTTCTGCCCTAACATTCTCTTTATTGTTTAATCTCAATATCATTCGTTGTGCACAATCACATTTAATTTCACGTTTTCTTTAAAATAATATCATCAACATACAAAATTCGAGTTTACTTTCATCAAATAGAAGTT
Organism: Osmanthus fragrans; assembly: GCA_019395295.1. Lineage (NCBI taxonomy): Eukaryota > Viridiplantae > Streptophyta > Magnoliopsida > Lamiales > Oleaceae > Osmanthus > Osmanthus fragrans. Next base: position 2,328,217 of record JAEDXY010000049.1, read on the forward strand.
GAAATTTGATAGATTAGGAATTAGAATATGGTCCTCGTGGAAACGATTATTCGGGCTTTTAGGTCCACTTTCTTACTTATTTGATATCGTACACTTGCGATAAGAAAACTTACAACACTCGTCATTGATATTTTGCTCTTTTTACTTATATTTGACTAAAGACAATCATTATCTTGCCAATGGCGGGCGGCGACGGCGATGGAAAGTGGCGATGGAAGCTGATGTATAACAAAGTGCCGAAAGATCTGTTAAGTAGATGAGTGTTTTGTAACTTTTGTTTTCAATTTTCAGATTTAACGTATAGCCATGTAGGATTAGAGACTTAGACTTAGATTAATGGGTTATAAGGGTTTACTTAATAATGTTCATTGGGCCCGAATTTTGGAGAAACCCAATTGTCAAAATTGCCCAATTAATTTTGAAAAAAAAAATAATGGAAAGCCCAATTGTCCATTTTTTTAACGGATAATCGGTTCGATTCGAGACACCATCGCTAAATACCATACCCACCCCACTACAAATCGGGTCATTAAAATCAAAACCATAACCACACCATTACACCATCAGTTCGATTTTGTTCGCCCCATTCGGTTCAGTTAACTGCGATTTTCGATTTTAACGGTTCGAATTGTCATCCCTAGACAAACATGCTCTCACAATTCCACTATTTCTCTCTTTATTTTTTTTTATTTTTTATGTACATCGACTGCTATCTTTACAAAAGAGAATGTATCAGCATTTTCAGTGTAATTCCTCTAAGACTTGGGTATAAGCAATTTGAACCAACCTATAACATACATTTATTTTTAAAATTTATCAACTAACGTGCAACACACGTTCACCCAACTAGTCATCTTAAAATATTTTTAACTTTATTAAAAGCACTAGCCAAATCTCACATATATTAAAATCTAGGCTAATTGGCACAAAACGTCCCTACATTTGGAGGTTATTGTGGCTACCATCCCTACCTTTCATTTCTTGACATTTATGCCCATACCTTTAACATTTCGTGCGCTGAAGGTCATTTTCACATCTTTTTGACGATTTTACCCCTCATTCAAATAAAACAAAATGAAAAGAAAAGAAAAACTAAAGAATAAATTACAATTATTGATCCAAACTTTTAAAAAATTGCAAATCAGTCACAAACATCATCACCCATCCATTTCCACCCCACTCCCAACATATCTCCACCACCTCCTAAAGTCTCACGCCGGACCTGGTCCCCAAAACGTTCAAAGTCGAAGTCTCCACCACCTTCTTCTCCCACTAAAGAGAAACCCTCAAATCGACATATTGAAGCATAGTGAAACCTTCAATTGAAAGGGGATCGACGGACTAAGCGTGGTCGCAATCTGCCATGTGAAATTCGTCTTTGTTCATTCGCAATTGGCCAAGACCCATATGTTTGGTAAATGCATCATAGTAGGGCGGGGCTAGGCGTGGTGGTCCGCGACCATGATTTGCATCGTCGGCGCCGAAATTCGTGGTGGAAGGGGACGACTACGCTGTGGAGGAATCTTTGGATTTTCTAATTCGTTTGGGGTGGGTTTGGATGGTTTTCTGCGTGGTGGTGGTGATGGTGTTTTTGTACCATGATTTGGATGGTGTTTTAGTCGATTTTCTGTGCGATGGAGGTGGCGGTGGGTTTGGAGAGGTTAGTTTGCCATTGTCTGAACAAATAGCTGCTGCAGATCATTACAATAAAGAGTAGAAGAGGTGAAGCACATCACGGTGTTGAGGTGGGTTTGTGCGATGGAGGTGATGGTGTTTGGTGTGATGGAAGTGGCAGCAGCGATGGGTTTTGGTCAGTTTTTTGTGCGGTGAAGATGGCGGCGACAGTGAGTTTGGATGGTGGTGGTGGTGCGGCGGTGGCGACGGCGACGACAGTTGATTTCGAGGTAAAATCGTGCATGTGGATGGTTTTTTGAACATGAATTTCGATTATTTTTTGAGGTTTTTTGGTTGCTTGTTGGTATAGAATCGTGGAGGAGGATGATCAGGTGTTGGTGGTGTAAAAATCCGGTGGTTTTGACGGTGGTATGGTGGTCAAATTTGGCAATTTTTGGTGCCGGCAAAAATGGTGTAGGTGGGAGGAATTTGATTTGATTTCTAAAATTCAAGGGCTGAAATTAACTCGAATTGAAAATGAATTAGTTTTTCCTTTCTATTATTTTTGTTTGTGACTGATTTGCAACTTTTTAAGAGTTTGGACCCATAATTATAATTTATTCTTTAGTTTTTTTTATTTGAATAAGGGGTAAAATCGTCAAAAAGAGGTGAAAATGACCTTCAGTGTACGAAATGTTGAAGGTAGGGGCATAAATGTCAAGAAATAAAAGATAGGGACGGTAGCTACAATAACCTCCAAAAATAGGAACGTTTTGCCAATTAGCCTAAAATCTATGTATGGACTAGCTATGTGTCTAAACTCATAAGTTGAGAAACTTCTTGTCAAAAATAGGATGACAGCAAGGCCAGTCTAAGACAGCCTTCCTTGCCCCTAACCTGCCAAGAATTTTTGAGACCGTGCTCAATTTGTATTAAAATAATGAGGAAATTGCATTGGATGACACATTTTTCATTTACATTAACAAAAATGTCACTTTTTTGTAGTGTTTACAAGAATGACATTTTGGTATACTTTTGTACATATTTGCCCATGTTTATAAATTTAAATACCTTACATGTCCTTCATTAAATGTGATTTGATTAGATAAAAAATTGCACAAAAATTGATAAATTTAAATACCTTACATATCCTTCATTAAATGTTATTTTGACTAGATAAAAAATTATACAAAAATTGTGAAATATCATGGTACCCCGGACCAACTATCGAGAATAACAGAAACTATCTGTCGGGAACGACAGATGAACTATCGGGATGTTATGCAATATTTTGTCTATCGATCTGTATTTTACTTGTGAACTTAAACACGTTTTCTTCTGTCTGAAAATTATAATGGAATGATAACGAAATTTTATGCCTGGAAATAATAATGTATCGTATTTTTTGAGAAGTTAAATTCTTTACTTTGCAACCAACTATCGAGAATGATACAAACCATCTCTCAAAATCGATAGTTGAACTATCGGGATGTTATGCAATATTTGGACATAATGATTCGTACTTTGCTTGCGAACGCCAGAAGCACTAATGTCTGAAAATGATAATGAAAACAAAAGTATAAGGATTTCAAATGATTGTTCATACTTAAAATGTTGAGATTGCAACAATAAGAATTCTACACAATCAATATGTCGATATGTAATAGCATGGAATTAGCACTTTCGAATATTTAAATTCATACAATAGCAAAAGGTGAAATTAAGGGTGTCAACAGTTAAATTGTTTATCCCGACAGTTTCAAAATGTCGAGTTCGACAGTTCAGATGTCTAACCCGACAGTTTTGAAATGTCGAGTTCGACAGTTGTACTGTTGAAACTGCCGGAAAATTTGTAAACATGAATTTGATATCTTGGAAGAAATTGTTGGAAACATTAATGATTATAATTAATTCTCAATTACAACATCACAATATCTTCCAAAAAATAAATAACTTAATACTTCATTAAATATGAAATTTTTTACAATATTCGTATTTTTTCTCTTCAAAAAGTATTTCAAAAATCAAACACATCATCATCATCATTAGTAGCAGTTTAAAATTTTTTAAATAAATATGATCATATTGTATTTAACATTTAAAAAAGAGTAAGTTATTAGATAAAATATAAACAATTTATAATAACTAATTTCTCAATATTTTGTGCAAATTTTATCTAGTCAAATCACATTTAATGAAGGACATATAGGGTATTTAAATTTATCAATTTTTGTGCAATTTTTTTATTTAGTCAAATCACATTTAATGAATGACATGTAAGGTATTTAAAAATTAAATTATCACATCATAGCATTAATGAGCATTAAATGCTCCTATAAATGTGAGCATAAGGGTAATTTGGATATTTTACACCAAAAAAGTGACATTTTTGAACAAATCTAGTGTCAATGAATTTTTTTTGTGTACTTTCAAAAACAGTGACATTTTTGAAAATTCCCCCTTAAAATATCAACATTTATCTTTATGTTTCCCCGTTTAATATTATTTATTTATTTTTTAAACACGATTTAAATTTAAAAATATAAAGAAATTAAATTAAAAATGAATCAAGATGACATTGGACAGTGAACTTTTTCCTTCTCCCGACGGTCTGGGTAATGTAGTGCAGAGAAAATATTTTGTCATCTTTAGAAGATTGACTCTTTTTTTTTTTTTTTTTTTACAAGGAAGAATTAGGATTGGGATCCCAACCTTTCGTGTAGTGTAATTTTCTGGTGATCGAAACCAATAATTTGAACTTTAAAATTGCACGCTAGTTTTCAGTTGAATTGAAGAGAAATGTTAAGCCGTTTGACATTTTTATCATTTAACTTCAAGTCATGTAAAAGTCAAGTTCAATTTTGTTATCTACATTAACAATTTTAATCACATGGTGATCTAGATTCAAAATTTTAAATCTTTACAACCCTATGTATATTGGTACGTGATATTGTACAAAATTAAATAGTATTTATCAAAAGAAAAATGTTAAGCCAAAATCCAGAGAACAAACAGGAATTTGAAATTTGAGGCTGTGGTTTGGAAAATATTTGTGTTCAATTTTTTTAATTATTTAATGTTTGTATTTTAAATGGCGCCACATCATTCGGGAACTAAAGCCTGGATTTAATCCCTGGTTGTTTAGCGCGGTTGTTATCAAAAAGCAAAAAAAATCGACCATTGACATTATCCATTTCTCAACCAAAATTACTTTCCAAAAATGCTTTTTACGTTAGGTCCCAAAAGTCAGTGAAAAGAGCTGGCATGCAAGTTTACCAGCCATTAACTATTCAATGGAAGAACGTAGACCATTTTAAATTCAAATCCAATCTGCACTAATATTTCTATCAATCACGAAGAAACCTTAACACGCCTTATTTTCCTCTTTCCTTCACTTTGTGCATATTGGGTACATATAGAAAACTATGCAAAAAATTAAAATTTCGTTCATTTTGATCTAAGTAAGTATGTTTTCAATAGATCCAAAAGCGAGCAAAAAGTGCTGGAGAAAGACGTAAGTTTCTAATCAATTAAAATTTTAGCTCTTTAATCTTTTCAACCAAGCTAGAATCGAGACAAGCAATACAAACTCTTCATACGTCAAGCTAAAAATAAGGAACTAAGGTAAGACTTTGTACACGTAACTAATTCGAACTTCTATAGTTTAAATTTTTATGGAGTACTAGGAATAAATAATTAAGATAAATATTTTAATATGCATGCAATTATTCATAAGAATATATTATTGATAAAAAAAAAATGGCAAATAGATAGTATCAGATCGGTGGCTTCACGTCTGTCTTACTCAACTTTTTTTTTTCCTCCCTAAAGTGAAAGAAAAATAAAATAAAAACGCGTTTACCACCGTTAAATGAAATTTCGTGAGGATTGGAGAAAGTCAAATTCATTTGGCGGTCCATATATGCCACCACACCATATTATTTGCATTGTTGTTTCATCATAATATTCTTCTAGGGAGAATAGTATTGCACGTTGCGACTCATGTTTATTGTGCACAAGAAAGTTGGTGCCACCAATTATAGCTCTCCAACTAGAACCATGTCTTGACTCGTTCACAGTTAGGAGTGTACGTGGTTTCATTTGATTCTGGTTCTAAAAGAATCGAATCGAATCATTGGGTTATGGTTTCATTACTTAAACTTTCAAATGATAAATGTAAATTAAAATCAATCACCATATCCATAAGTTAGTAGAATGGTCAAGTAAGATGGTGGTCCATTTGAAACGCCACTATTAGAATTCAATTCCCGTTTAAATATGAGACATATCGAATTGTTCATTTGAGTTTCTGAGTACTTAAACAATATTGAGTCATGAGATTTGATTTCATTTTAGACTGTGAAGTTTATTAAGAGCACTAGCTAGGATCCTTATCTAATCCACATAATATTTTTACCCTTTACATGCAAGAAGGAAGTTTGAACTTGATGCAAATGGCTTTCACTATGTTCCGTAGATTAATTCTTGTTGGCATGTGCTGTGTGTACATGGCACATGTCATAAAGACACCATTATGGATTATTCTCTATACAGATAGAATAATCCATTCTTGTTTTAATATTTAAAGGAACTACCCTTCACGAATCCCTCTGTTCGACTGATTGAAGGTCCTACTTTCCGTACCCTATTTGAAATATTTTATTATGCTCATTCTCAATAATCCAATAGAGGTTCGTGAAAATGTCTAACGTTTAATTTTCTTTGTTTTATGAAGTCGTATTCTATTGGCTGTCATTATTATAATACTTTATGGAAAAGTAAAAGTGGACCCTGCTATATAGTGGACTGAGATTAACCTTTGTTAGATGTTGCATTTGAATTGGTTTGTTTTCATAGTCAACTACGTAATTCGAAACTACAATACAACATTTCTTCCTATATAAAGAGACATTCTCATGGTAAACCTAACATACTCTCAAAAATGGCCATCAAGCTTCAATTCTTCATATCCTTGATTCCCTTCTCCTTCTTCCTCTTTGCGGCCGTCTCGGGAATCCCCTCCGATGGCATAAACGAGTGGTGCAACAAAACCCCATACCCCAAACCATGCAAGTATTTCATGAACCATGATCCACGCCATTTTGTACCTAAACAAGAATCTGACTTTAGAAAAATGGCTATCAAATTAGCCATGGAACGTGCACTTAAAGCCGAGGTTCATACTAAAGAACTTGGGGTCAAGTGCAGGAACGACCGCGAAAAAGCTGCTTGGGCTGATTGTTTGAAGCTATATGAAAGCACCATCGAGCAACTTAACAAAACCATAGACCCTAACACCAAATGTACTGATTTTGATGCTCAAACATGGCTCAGTACTGCATTGACAAACCTTGAGACTTGTCGAACGGGGTTTAGGGAGCTCGGTGTGTCGGATTTCATGCTGCCTCTGATGTCGAATAATGTGTCGGAATTGATATGCAACACTTTGGCTCTTGGAAATAATGGTACTAAAGTTAAAGAAACCTATCGTGGGTTTCCTAGTTGGGTTTCCCCAGGAGACAGGAAGCTGTTGCAATCGTCGTCCATTAGGCCAAACCTCGTGGTGGCTCAGGACGGGTCGGGGAACCACCGGACCATTAAGGCTGCCCTTGATGCTGCAGCAAGGAGAAGTGGCAGTGGAAGGTTCGTTATACATGTGAAACGAGGTGTTTACCGGGAGAACTTGGATATTGGAAACAAATTGAGGAATATCATGTTGGTTGGTGATGGAATGAAATACACTATTATTACTGGCAGCAGAAGTGTTGGAGGAGGTTCTACCACCTTTGATTCGGCAACCGTCGGTAAGTTCTTCTCATCCACCCCACCCGACCCTGTGCTTAACTTCTTTATCTAAAAGCTTGAAGCATTAAAGAGATAATAAAATTATTTATTTGAGATGTGCAACATGTACAAGAAGTTTTACAGATAGGTTGACAGACGAAACAAAAAACAAATTGACTTTCCGTCAACCTATCTATCAAAAGAAGTGTATAATAGCAAAAACACTAAATATTTATATTATGCTTTTACTACATCAGAAACTTGTATTTAGGACCTCTATCGAGTTCAACATCCCCCTCCCTTCCCCAGCCACCAATCCGACACGGACACAATTAAATATAACTTGCTTTGATTATTTCTTTCCTAAGGTCTTTAGAGATTAGTTTATTTAATTATTAGAATTTTTCAATTTTAACCTGTCATGAGGCTGATTAATGGATATTATAATGTTTCAATTTTTTCAACTCTAACCTGTCATGAGGCTGATTGATGGATATTATAATGTTTCAATTTTTTCAATTTTAACCTGTCATGAGGCTGATTGATGGATATTATAATGTTTCAATTTCCAAATACTTGACTAAAAAATAAAAATGGTGATTTTTTCGCATTGAAATTCTTTAATCTCTAGAAGCACAGAAAAATTCAAAGTCAATTTTCATATCTGTTACAAATCAATATTATTAAATTTCATGTATAGTCATGCATTTGATAAATCACGACCAATTCTCATTCATGGCTCCTCAGCTGTCACCGGCGAAGGATTCATTGCTCAAGGCATCACCTTCCGGAACACTGCCGGCCCGCAGAACCACCAAGCTGTGGCACTCCGCTCCGGCTCCGACCTCTCCGTCTTTTACCGCTGCAGCTTCGAAGGGTACCAAGACACTCTTTACGTCCACTCCCAACGACAATTTTATAAAGAATGTTACATATACGGAACAGTAGATTTCATCTTCGGAAATGCAGCAGCAGTTCTCCAAAACTGCATGATATATGCAAGGCGGCCTATGGATGAACAGAAAATCGCCATTACAGCACAAGGCCGGACTGATCCAAACCAGAACACCGGAATTTCAATCCATAATTCACGCATAATGGCGGCGGATGATCTCCGGCCGGTGTTGAATTCATTCAGGACGTTCCTGGGAAGGCCTTGGAAGCAATATTCACGTACAGTTTTTCTTCAAACGTACATGGATTCATTGGTGGATCCGGCGGGGTGGCTGGCGTGGGATGGTAATTTTGCTCTGAATACATTGTATTATGGAGAATATAGGAACACAGGCCCGGGTTCTGCCACCGGCCGGCGAGTCAGGTGGCGGGGCTACCGTGTTATAACGAGTCCGACTGAGGCGTCGAGGTTCACAGCGGAGAATTTTATTGCTGGACGATCATGGCTGCCGGCAACCAATGTGCCATTCACCGCCGGACTCTAAAATTTCAATTTTGCATCACTTTTCAATTGTATGTTGTATTCTTTGTTCTTTTCTTCCTTGCACGTTACCGTTTTAATGTATAATTTCCTGTTTTAACCAATAATAATCAACTCTAATTTCTTATCTTGATCTCTTAGTTCTAAAATTAAATACGTTTGTTTTTTATTTTTATTACGGTCCAGTTTGGTTGAAATAAAAATTGATTTTTTTAATATATTTTGATAAAAGTTAATAAAATATTTAGTTGAAAAGTTATAAATATCTGATTAAAATTAATTATTTACTTTGATTTAAATATAAATTAATTTTTTTAGCTGACAGGAGCTATAACTGCACGCAATCAATCCACAAAATGGAAACGGATTAATATATTCGTGGACCCCCCCTCCATGTGAGGGAGTGTAGTCTATTATGTACACCATGAGGTGTACATGTAGACTAACCCTTATGTAAATATGATATGACATCGGGATGAATTCTTGGCATTAACATCACAAACAAACAAACAAAAACAAAATGTAGACTTCTTCCTTTCCTCCAATAGATTATTGCACATGAATTGATTAGAATAAAAATGTATTAGTTCATATAAATCAGAGTATTACAAATTTACAACTGATTTTGTGATTATTGAATTTTTCATTTCGTTTCTTGCCACTAAAGGCACTTTAATCCAAGAAAGCTAAAACTTCATAGTATTTGTCAACTGTCCAAAAATGTATAAAACAACGGAGCTGAGATGTCAATACCTTACACCCGAATATTGATCAAAGTTTTTCAGTTTGCAATCAATTTAATGATCAATCAATCTTGTCTGGAAGAACAGTGTCAAGAAGTAATTCGTTTCTCAATCTTCCATCAAGCAAGAAAACGATAAACAAAATCCACGTGCACGAGTACACGTCACAATGCTGCCAACAAATCCATGCTCGCGCTGCTCGTTATTGATGGGAGTTTAAGTGATCTTCATTCAATCCAAGAAAACCAGGCACCAGCAACTTCCGAAACAAGATTTTCAAAGTCGTACGTTTTATTCCTGACGACAAATATGCCACGCAGATACGTAATCACAGCAACAGCCATTCTGCATAACGTTTGAATCAGTCACAATGTAAAGTACAAAATCGTTGCAAATGTTAAATGTACATAGTAACAAGAAAACATGATACTAGGCGATTATATGCTTGCAGAGCAGGCTATAATGAAGTATCCAAACTCAATTATGAACAATGTTATCCTGCACCAAATGTAGATCCTGATCAGAAGAGAAGCCACATAATATAGGATTCTTGACAGGGCAATGTTATTACTCATAAATAGGAGAGGCAAGAAAAAGAACTTTTGATGAAATATCATTTACAATGAGCATAGATATCTTGGAAAGTTAAAGAGGAGTCCACTGAGTGTAAGCTTAAGTATCAAAATTAATACGAGAAGAGCCAGATGAAGATTCTTAAGATTCTTTGCATGCTTGAATCGGGCCAGAGGCCTCGTATATTTATGTTATATTGACAAAAAATTCTTTGAAGAAGCTCAAAGGGACCTAAAAGTAAAGTTATACAATATAGAATATAAAATTGTCATCCCAAACAAAAGGGCAGTTCCAAAACTATTAGAACGGAAAAGCAACCGCAATTCAAGCAATGTTATAATCACATTTTAATCCGTATTCATCTAGTATAATGAGCATGTTCTCAATGGTCATCAACAGTATCAGAGCTCCCAAAAGATAGTTTTATACAGTTTTAGGATGCATTCTGTCTAATCGCATGGTTGATAACGCCTTAGATTATTTATCCTATAAATCCCAATTTCGGACATTTCAGTTTTTTCAATTGTGTGGTTTTCTTTGGAATTCGATCAACAAACAAGGAATAGGTAATACATAAATAAACTAATAGAACAACCTTCCAGATCCAAAATAAGGCTAGCACCTGGCTAGCAATGAAGCAATTTGCGGCATAATTTGAAAAGCTCAACAACTTACTATCCACTTATTATCTACTCATTCCATAGGAATAGCGGCTTATAAATGCTTAAAAGCATGACCAAGCAAACCCATAATAAATCAAATTTCAACATTTACAAGCTCCCATGGGCACAATATTATCATGCTTAGAAAATATAAACAAATAGAGGATGAGCATAAACAGCGATCTAAGTACAATAACAATCTTGCAATATCTTGGTCACATATTCACCTCGCCCATATCTCAAACTGTCAATTTCTCAAAAATATGGTGGCAAATTCACACTCAGTAAAGTAGTATGCACCCCCCGACATGTGTCTGTGATCTCAAGAAATTTAACCTATGAAAGCATGTCACAGCACCAATTCACAGGACAATTGCTGCATTATATCATTCCTAATGATTAATCTACTCCCAGACTTGCTTGTAAGAAATTGTGAGACTTTACACCTTAAATTTGTCAATTTCTATGTCTTCTATGTACTCCAGATATCATTGACTCAATCATCCATTACATCAATGTGGGACCAATACCACAGAGTACATTTAAAGCTCTCTTGAACTAAAACTTTTATAAGAATTAAAAAATTTAGTATGTGAGTGAGATGACAAGTGTATATGTAACTGTGAGTCTCTTTGTAACCAACAACAAGAAACTAAGTCTTATTCCTAATAAATTTGGGGTCGGCCCCCACAACAGGTCATGCTAATTTGAGTCTACCTCTCCCTCGTGTTGCAATCTGATCTGTGATTTTAGTCCAACAATGCATCTATTTGTAGCCGTGTAGCTTTGTGTTTGATGGATATCATCCATGACAGGATGTATATCACATCTATCACATCCTGACTATCGTAATGTTTGATACTATATCCATTGGTAGTGGTGTGGGACATTATGTCTAATGGATATCATCCCGGCCATCATAAGCAAGTCTGTATACACGTCGCAACCTTAACAAAGCTATACGTGGATAATCAACTGTCCTTAATTTTGTTAACAGAAAATGAACACTCATTTCTATTACAGAGATCATTGTTTTGCAACTGCTCCTAATCACACAATAGTTAAGCCATCTACCTCATCTCTGGTGTAAACACCTATTTGTGTGTGTTAACAATTTATAAGATGAAAAATGAGGCCAAGTAATATGTCTAGAGCAGAGAGAAGATGCACTACACTTACTTGAAGAGTAAATATACATGAAAATTTCAAAACGGCCTTCTTACGATGTGCATAGACAAAATAGCTTACCTTCTTAATTTTTCAGTTAAAAGGCTTTTTTATGTAAAATATAATGAATAACCTTATCGTAGAGGCCTTCTTTTTGAAAGTAATCAAATCGACGATAACCGAGTCAAATTGACCTCAACCTAGTCTGTTTCTAGGCCTTTCTTTCATCACCAACCCAGCATGAAGCCCCCAAACTCTCCATTCACGGTCTCTGCTATGAAGCTCCCAACTTCAAGACCATCAAGGGGCAGGTATTGGAAGCAGGGAAGAGGTCTAGAAAGCAAGGACACAAAGGGGATATACGCGTTGAGGGGAGAATTGAAGAAGAAACAACAGAGAAAAGGATGAAGGGGGAGGGAGCATGAACACAGGGTTGCAGGGGGAGGGAGGCTGAACGTGTTGGGGCTTTAGGGCTGTGAGGTAGAAGAAGGTGATGACAAGGGTATTTCGGATTTTTGACATAAGTTTCAAGGTCAGGCCTTTTTTATCATATGCTTTCCCTTTCAGGCCCTTTTTTTTTTTTTTTTTTTGTACTAGTGCATTGCACATGCGATGAAAGTCTCGCTATATACAAGTTATAATGCAGCAAAAGGAGGAAAATTAGAACTATAACACGGTCCAGTGTTACATAAAAAAGGAAGAAACTCAAAAAGACAGTAAGGGCAGTCATAATTACAGAAATGTATATTTCTTTAAACAAGAACCTAATGTAACCATGCATTAAGCAGATAATGTGCTTCATCCAGTAATAGGTCACACACAACAGTCGTAGGAACCTAGATCTAAGAGATTCATCCATTACACTTCACGAGCATAATCTAAACATTTAAAGATACGGGAAATATGGAACAAATAGTTCCTCGATATCTGACAGGGTACAATGACCACAGATAAAATTTCTTACCTGGATTTCGGTTTAATTGGGAATGTACCATTTGCGCAGAAAGGTATAAGCCCCAGATGCCTTTCCTCATATTACATAATAGAAAAGGTAACCAGAACTCCTCACTTGTGTTCTCTGCATTCAGTCACTTTGTTTGTTCATTGGAGAAAAGCATTTATAGAGCTTCATGAATCAACCCGCTGCCTTTCTGCATATTTACAAAAATTCCATGTAGTTATCAATCATGTAATGATCTTGTAAACATACACGAGTAAACTAATAATTTTGGCATACAGAGACCAAGAAAATAACACAAAAGTTAAAAGGCATTAACAGTTTCAACAAGAAACAACACCACCATTATAGCAAGAGTAGTAACTCTATGATTGTTCAGTACAAGCAACGACCTTCAAGGGTGAATTAGAAAACATACTCATCAGCATTACGTGCCAAAGAAATCCATGGTACACATTTGCTTTATCAGTACCCTCTTGTCAGATTTTTGGTATAATGCAGAATGTAAAACATTTTATGTTTCTCCACACAACAGAGACACCAGGAACTATGTTCAAAGCAAGATGCAAATAATGTATTTCAGTGAGAAAACATTGTCAAGTAATAAGCACATTTTTTATCCTCATATTGGTGAAGAAAAGTAGAAAACTACAATGGAAAAGATGGAAGAATTACATTTTGGACATGTTCAGTTAAATTAAAGCTTCAATAAAATAACTTAATGAGTTTCTTCTTTTTATGTAACGCGTGAGGTTTCCTTCATCTGCGGTGTAAAGTAGCTTCTGATTTTCTGGGCCAGCTTCAAAAGTATTATAGGTGTTTTCAGCCCAAAATGAAGGATAAGAAAGATGAGTAAAATAAGTACAAATTCAAACGTAAATCCAAGAGAAATCAAAGTACATTGTCAGGAGAAGGCTCATGAACGTTCCAAAATACAAAAGTTTCTATCATATCCAGACCTCCTTTATCAGATCTTCCCACATCTAAAACACATAACATTTCATTAACAAAATGAAGTCAAATTCAAGAAATGAAAGTGAAGAGACAGATTCATTTCATTTTTTTTTTTGGGGGGGGGGGGGGGGGGGGGGGGGGATGAAAAACTGAATTTAATACCTCAGGGGTGCTTCTTGTGTATTCCCAGGATCTTTAATATCATAGAAGTATTTAATATTTTGCTCAGTACGGAAATCCCTTCCCTCAAGATATCCACTATATGATTTGCTTGTTCAACATTACTGAATATATAATGATCCACTATGATAACAACCTTTTCGCGATCTCATACCTGTGGTGGTGGAAGAGAGAAGCAAAAGGTAATTTAGAAAATCAGACGAGCTGTATTCATCACCAGATAAGGGAAAAATATAATGAACTACTAAAGTCTACAAGCAATGCAGAATATCTTACTAGTTTTGAACGAAGTAAAAGGAAAAAAATAACAGCATTAGTTTATTATGTCTGCATAGTTGGTTTTAAATTCCTTCATTATTGTATAAGCATCTTTAGGAGAAAGTAAATAGCAAATGAAAGAAACCAGAAAAGATAGACAAATGAACAAGAAATCCTCTTCCAGAAGACAGACTGGAAATTCGGATTCATGACTATAGCCTTTGCATACAGGACGAAACCATATTTTTGGGTAAAACCTTAAAAATAGCATTTGCTAAAATTGCATTTCGCCCATGTTTGGTATAGATTCTTTAAAACTCATTTTTCCCCAAATCATTGTCAACCACACATTCTCCCTATAAAATAATTTTGTATGTGGACCCAAAAATTTTCCCCACTTTTAATGACACATTCTCCAAAAAAATCATTTTTTCACAAAATCTATTCTCATAAAATCTACATCGAACATGCCCTTAGTATTTAGGAGGAAGGATTTCTTGGTAAACTTAGCATTCATAAAATTGTGAACTATTAACACACTAATCTAAAGCATCGGAAGATTCGTTCAATGATATGAAAAATCTCAATGAAGTCATCATGGGACCAGACGAGATTTTTTATTCTGTTGAGCAGACACGGAAGATTGAACTAAGAGCAAGTTTCATAATGAAAATGAAGTAAAAAGCATGGTCACATAAGATTGTCAAGAAGATTCATTTTCTCTTTCCACTGTATGGACAAACATTCAAAGAGGCTACCTAAACCTAAAAGGAAGAGACCAACTCAAAACAAGAAAATATTGGTGTGACTTTGATTTTATAAAATTCCACAAAAAGTTTTACATTCAGAATCAGCAACTACCCATTCTGGAATGATGATCCTTCACTTCAGAAATAAGGAAGATAACATGGCTAACCCACTAAATGAAAGTTTATCATGGGTTAAAAGATAATACTTCATTGTTGTTTTAAACTACCTTTAAACAATATGTTTCAAATCGTCACTATCAATGTCATCATATCGCGTGTCCGTGCATGCTCAGATTGGAAAAAGGGTCAAAATATGAGCATTCAGCTGAAAAAAATAAAGAATAATGGGTAGCATGCACCTGGATTTTCATGCCAAAAAATAATTATAGGCACATCTATAAAGACTATAAATTAATTAGACAGCACAATAATAAAGTAAAGCAATATGAAGATATGAAGTCTATTACCAGAAGACACCAAGTGATTAACTTCTAAAGGTATTGCTCTATCCAATAATCTCCTTATAATCAACAAGCAAAAGGATGACGGTCGGCAATAGTGAACAAAACCCCAGCTTTCTCACTTTTCATTTGTCTGGCATGCATATTCGATAAACCCCTGAATAGGTTTGCTTTAAGGTTTTCTTCTCTTCAGCACCAAGTCACGCACAATACAAGCTTGGTCCAACTTGTTATCTTTGCATAAAATGGAAATCAACCACTGAAGGTTATACTTGCAAGGAACATAATTATGGGCAAGCATTTCTTCACATATCCTCAACGCATTGATACTTGATTGATTAGCACAAAACCAACTGAGGAGATTTTCGTATAACAATTTCGAAGGTGAAAACCCTCTTTTCTGCATTGTATGGGATAGGGATAATGCATCAAATAGCCTTCTAGCCTTAAAAAGGCCTCTCGTTAAAGCGTTATAGAGTAACTGATCTGGTTCAAAACCACTAGCATTCATTTGATTAAACAATCCAACAGCAAGATTAGTTTCCCCAAACTGGATATGTCCATCAATCAGGATCGTGAAAGTCACCTGATTAGGTTGCACTCCCTCTCTTTGCATTCTATTAACATGAACATAGGCTTCCTGCATTCTCCCTGCCCAACATAACCCAGATATAATGCCATTATATAGGTACAAGTTCGGCATGAATGGAACATGTTTAATTTCCTGGATTAGTCGCAGCGCAAACAATTTCATTTCTTCCTGAGAACTAATCAAAATTTTCAAACTATTTTCCTTCGGTAAAATGGCACTTTGATGGAGTAAATCAAACATCAGCTCCTTTGCTTTCTTTGACTTTGCATGTGAAAGATACCATTTTCCTTCAACGCACCTAATGTTTCTAGAAACACCGCTGACTAATGTAATATTTGTGACCAGGTCTCTCTCAATCTCACTTTTCTCCATCAAATCAACCAATCTAAAGGCATATTCAAACTCCCTCTTCCTCAAAAACTGATTGATAAGGGAGGTATAAAGAACAACATTTGGCTTCAAACCCTCTTCCAGCATCCTATAAAGGTATAGGCAACCTTTCTCAGTCATATTTTTCTTAACTAGCCCAGTAATGAGTGCCGTATAAGCACGGTAATTTGGTCTAAGATCATACTCTAACATATTCTCAAACAGCTTGCGGGCTTCATTCGCCCATCCATTCTTCGAATAAGCATTAATCATCGTGACGAAGATGGTTTCATCGGGATCAACACCAAAGTCAAGCATTCTCCTGAAAACTTTTTCTGCCTCAAATATTCTTTTCTGTCTGCCGAAATAATCAATAATAGAGTTATATATAGCAACAGTTGGCTTGATTCCCCTCTCTTCTATTTGGTCCAAAACATCAAGGGCTAATGGGAAATCACCATGTTTACAGAATTCATTAACTAATATTAACAAAGTTGTATGGTTTGGAACCAGACCCTGATCCTGCATAATTTCAAGTAGAGACTTTGCATCCTCAACTAATCCATCCTGGAAAAGGCGCTTAATCAAGGAATTATAAGCAGAAAGTAAAGGCAAGAGACCTAGAGTTGCCATCTTATCTATACAGAGAAAAGCAGTGTCGAGTTTCCCACCCATACACAAAGCAATCATGTAGATACTAAACGCTTTATCAACTAAACAATATTGGCTTTTGGCAATTTCCTCCAGCAGACACTCAATTTTAAGCATTACATCATCCTCGGATTTATGTTCCATGTAACTAGAAATACCTGAAAGTTCAATATTGCATGCCTTTGTGGCAATTGCCTGCAAAATTGTAAGAGCTACATGAACCTCATCCCCCTTAGGATGATTCTTGGCAAGGGTGAAGAAAAGCACATGGTCAGGAATAATCCCACTCTCCAGCATCTGGTGATACAAACTGTCTACTTCCTCAAACCTTTGTTCCTTGCAGAGTGCACTCATTAAGACTGTGTAACAATGAACATTGGGAGCTATATTGCACTGAAGTAGCATGTAGTTCAAGAGCATCAAGCCACAGTCAACTTTCTGGTCCTTACAGTATTTGCTAATCATGATTTGGTAAGTTACTATATTAGGCTTCAATCCACAGTTCACCATCTTGTCATGCAACACCCAAGCCTTGTCAAACAATCCCAAGTGTACAAACCCGTGAATCAATGTATTATAGGTATAGTTATCTGGTTCACAACCCACCTTAAGCATTCTCATAAACAATCTCATAGCCATTTTCATTTTCCTGCTCTTGCAATACCCATAAATTAGATAAGTGTACATAATTTTATCCATTGACAGACCATAAGACTCCATTTCCACACTCAATGACTCAGCCACCTCAACCCATCCTCGCTTGCAAAACTCAAAGATCAACAATTTGCACAAGTGAACAGTTGGTGGGACCTCTCGATCTATCATCACATCAAACACATGAAGCGACTCATCCAAGTACCCCATAAAACACAGCCTATCCACCAACCTATTATAACAGGTATAATTTAGCATAAAGTTGCTAACCTTAGTAAAGCAATCATAGCCCTCCAAGACTCTATCTTGTTCACAAAATCCTCTAATTAGAGCATCGCAAGCCCCAACACACGGCTTATATTTCAATTCAATCAGCCTGTCGAAATAATACTTTCCTTCATCTATCCTCCCCAGCTTACAATAACAAATAACCATAGAATTCAACAATGCACAGTCCGGTTCAACACCTTTATGAACAATACAATCTATATACAAAGCCTCAGCCATTTGGGCATCACCAGAAGTCACAAGCTTCCTAATAAGACAACCATAACTAACCAAATCAAGCCTCATACCTCTTACACGAGCAAAATCAACAGCGGTGATTGCTTCTGAGACAGAAGACTTCGAAATGAGCCTCTGAATCACTTTCTGCGCCGAGGATAACAAGCCACGGCTAATGAGCTGCTCTGCTAAAGAAAAGCATAAATCTTTGTGAGTCAAATGAGGGGTTGAAGAAATACAAGACGATGATGTGGTCTCTAAAGGTAAAGGACAAGTGCTAAAGGGTCTTCTTCTCCTTCTTCTTGTTCTTGAGAAGAGAATATAATTGCACAATTTACCTCTGTGCTTGAACATGATTATTTGAAAGGTTTTGTGGGAAAATTCATTGTTTCAACTTTCAAGAGCGGCCCATGTGAGAAATAGTTGATTTTAAGTCGATTTGGAAGAGGAAAGTGTGAAAGATTTGAATTTCATTTCTTTCAATGGCAAGCAGCTCTTGAACGGTTAAAACCCTTGAATGAAAACAGCCTGAAGAACGGTTTTTTATCATTTAAGAACTAGAACCCTTGCGTCCGTAAAAGACAAAAGACAGAAAACAATTCTACTTTTCTTTTTCTTTGCTTTTTTTAAAAATGTTTTCCTTTTTTTTTTTTTTTTTTTTTTTAAGGAAATCGACAGAAAATAATCCGGAGAAAGATTTTGTTTGTGTTTTTGCTATAATAAAAACCTATTTCTTAAATTCCTGGTTATAAAAAATAAGGGGGAAGACGTTATTTTTAAGTAAAACACAAAATAAAGGGAAAATTTTGAAATCGTCTAGTGTAATCTGTTTAAGAAGGTGTGTCGCCCGTAGGAAAGAAAAATTAAAATAAAATTGTAAAGAAATATTCCAAAATGTACATGATATCCATCAATAGATTAATATGATATTTTTGCAATTTGCCCCATTTTTTTTCTTTTCCACTGACCGTGGGCCAATTATAAGACATCACCATCCCATAAAAACTGAATTGAGAGGTTTTCAGAAACGGTCCAAAGCTTCTTCTTGCCGCAGACAGACAACTACAATTTTTATATCAAATTACTTTTGACCTTTCAAAAAACCCTCGCAAACACAAAGCATCAATTAGCATATATTTTGAAAAAAAAAAAAAAGGGTGAATCTCTACCTTTGCTACACTATTCGGCTCATTAGGAATTCGAGACATCTATTTTCCAATTTGAAGAGAGTGTTGAGAATCTTCTTGTGTGTCAAATATTGCAAGTTTTTAATTATGTATTGCTATTTATTTCCTTACGTAGTTTAAGACGAAGCTAACTAGTTCAATTCAATTTAAATAATTTTAATAATTTTAACCTTTTTACAAACCAAGCTCAATTGACAAGTCACTCACAAAGTGGATGACCAACTCATTGAAAATTCTAGTGATAGTGGATTATGAGACATCCTATTGATATTGTGTCCCTATGTAGAGATCACCCTTTTAATATTAAGTAATTAAAATAAATATACTAATTATTTAATGGAGGACCCTTTTTCTACCAAAGTTTTTGACATATATATATTTATTACATTAAAATACTTTAATATTTCATATTAGTGTCACACATCATTTCCATATACACTCCCCCCTCTTTCTCACTTTCTGGAGTTAAATGTTTCATTAGCCATCGAACTTTGCATCATGTCACGATTTACTCAACGAACTTTAAAACTTTTCCCAATGGCCACTGTACTTTCTTCCGTTACTGCCCATTACCCACTCGATCAGATCTGTTAGATGACGAGGCTACGTGGCAGACGGATAATCTAGCTGGCCGGTTAACTCTTTACAAGTGTGAATTAATTTGCCAAGTCAGCCTCCACGCCAGCAAAGGTGCATCCAAACGAAGCCTAACCAATTTCATTGATTAAACGTTCACACGTCTTTTGAAAATCACTAGTGAAAGCACGTGCGATGCACGTGCATGCAATTTTTTCCTTGTGCATATTAGCGTTGGATTGCATATGTATACTACAATAAATATATGGAAATAAAATCGACATGTAAGTGAAGAAAAAATTCCTGTTACAAAAAGAAAAACAAAGCATTTTGAATACTATAATTACTTAAAACTGAAAAATTTGTAAATAGACGAGAGGCGAAATAAGAAACTACTGGTAGAAATAAAGAAACTAACAAAGTAAATATACTTAATAAAACACACAAAATATACTTGTGACACGATGAGTATTTTTCTGTCAATTATTTAGTTACTTGAGGAGTTAATATACGTATGAAGCATACATGAATGGGGTTTGGTGTCTTTTACTTAGTTATAACCAAAAAAGACTTTATTCATCATGGTTGAAACTGCATCACGACAGTTGCAGATGCGCCTTTGTCTCCCACTATTATTTCTACTAACTATGATAAGCAACGTCATATAAAGAAATGTGGGTTATACAAAAAACTGGCAGAGACAAAACAAAATAAAATCAAGACCATGTATGATAAAAGTATAAAATAAAAATAAAAATACACCTAATAAATGTAAAAGCACAATAAAACCCTGATTTGAAGGAAAGACCACCAAATTCACATTAATTAAGAAAAAAAAAAAAGGGTGTTATTGCTGAAACAATCTAACTCCCAACATCCAAGTTATATAAACCAGAAAATAAGAAGGATAACAAGTTACATATCTTTCTGCCAATCAAATACCAATATATTTAAATTCAACAGGAAATCACCTGGTGAACGTAAAATACATACCTCTTAGCACATCTAAGGAAATAGGAGAATTGGAAAAAATAGCTTTAAGGTAACACTTTTCTTCAGTGATTTTCTTGATATCTTTAGCGCTATATGGTCTCTTCCAAAAATTCTTGTTGCAATGCCAGAGATCATTACAACATGACAATTGCAGCAGATATGTACATCCATCTATTATTAAAGAATCCACAGCATGAACAACACTTTCCCTTACAAACATCTTTGAGAAAGTACTGGAAAGCTTTTCCATTAAGATTTCTGCTATTTGGAGAACGGGTACAAGCATTTGAGAATCTTTTCAAGCTAGCACGCCAGCTAAAATACAAGAGTCCGTATTTAAAAAAGTAACACACACATGATTAAACATTTAATCTGAAGTGCTCGTATGTAAAGACCAGCTTTTTCACAGAGTTGTCCAATGCGTGGTCTGTCATAATGACTAAACATCTCATAAAGCTTCCAGCCAAAGAGAAGAGTTGTTAAGTTGTATTCACTCAGAAGTAGAAAGTAGTAACCACTACTTCTTCCAAGAAAGCACAGATAATTGAAACTCTCGTCTAACAAAAGGCTATTGTTTTACCTATAATTTTATGCTTCAAGAAAAATAAAAGAATTTCAATTTGTAGACTTTCAGCAAAACTCAAAGATGATATAATATTTGAAAATTTAGTCAATTCCCAATAAAATGTCTTGTACTCATGTAAACAGCAATTCGTGACATGTGCAAAACTTTCGTAAATATATAGCAACAAACTGCTTGTTACCATGAAGAAATACTTCTATACAAACTTTATAAACTTTCTCTTCAACGGGTGAGTTCTTTGAAATCACACAACAGTTACCCATGTAATACAAATAATTTAGAAATAGTCAAGACGTAGAGAATTTTCGCAAAAACATAACATTTACACGATTTTTTTAAATGAGTAAAAGACAAACTCCCCCACAAGATAGACTCAAGTTATTTACCTAATCTGATATTATATTGAACTAAATAAATGATTATTTGTCGAATTTAGTCTTCAAGAAATGCAACATAACAGTGAGAAAATGGATAAAGAAAATTAAGAAGAGAAAAGGGCAAACTTACCAACCCTGGCCAACTGGTGGCAGCGAAAACTCCCAACCCTTCCCTCTCAGAACTGCACTTGTAAATCTACAAACCATTTCTCTATATTAATAAATAAACCATCAAAACAATTCCAATTTCCAATTTTTTCCCTAATATATCCCATTCTTCATACAAAATCAAAATTCATAAGATACAATGTTTGGTACCCTGGAATTGGGTTGTATAATGATTCCATTCAAATTTGAATTTATTTTCCAAGAATTCTATTTCTTACCTATAATCCACAACAATTACCCATGTAATACAAATTCTATTTCTTGGAAGCGCTGGACAACCAGAGACATTTTAAGATGACAGAAAATGCATGTTATCAGTATCTCAAAGGACTACATAATTGAATAAAAGTAATCATTTCTGGCTCACACTTAATGCGTCACAAACGAGACGAAATGTAATTATAGTAAACATGTTATTCAAAATATAATCCTGATCTATTCCTAATGGAATAACCTCAGCCCAATTTATACTGCCGTAAGAAGAAAACATGTGCATAAGCACATTTACTAATCAAGACTCTACAAATAAAGAAATTGCAAGCTGCTTTCCATCATAAACAAATCTCAGACGACAAGAGCATGAAGAGTCAGGATTGACGTACCAAATTTTCTGCATCTGGAAGGTTCCCTCTTTTGGCAAGATTGACAGCAAGCTCCAGATTGTTCAACTGACAAATAATCAGCAACGTTCAATACTTGTAGGCAAACAATGTTTTAGATGGATATGTCATAAATGTAAAGACTGTATACATACTTGGCTGCTGATAAAAGGTATGATTGTTGTTTCATTTGTTGTATCAAGTAAAAAGTAAAAAAACTAACACAAGAAAGAACTTATGGCACTATCTATCAGTAAAAAAATATAAAAAAATCTTTAGATAAATACCTAAAAAACCTGCACAACAAAAATATATCCAATTAAATCACTAATTTCTACACAATACCTACACAAAAATATAAAAAATATATATTTGTTAAGTATGTCAAACATCACAAAAGTACTACCAACTCAAAGCAATGATAACTGGATGAAGAAGAGCACACATTTACTCTCTGTATTTCAACGCAGACGTGTTCCCAGAATACCAGCAGCAAGTTAATGTAATAATCAAATGGATGAAGCAAATGGATGAAGAGGAAGTTAAAACGACAAATAATCATAACAAAAAGATTGTAGAGTAAATTGATCATGCTAATAAACTCTGGGGTGTAACTTCAATTTAACATTTTTATAAAACTTAATTCTTAGTTAAGAAACATGAAAAGTTAACATAGAATAAATATAAAAGATTTGAATGAATAATATAAATAAACCTGCTAGGATGGATGAAGAAGTTGTGAATAAAAGATTTATCTTGGTGTATGCTCACCTGGAATATCCGCTTGAGCTATTTCCTCTGGTATCAACAATCCCTTGATATAATTCAGCACGTATATGTTTTTGGTTATTTCTAAAGTAATCTAATTTAGACGTTTCAATTTTCATATACATGTCAACTACGTATTGTTGTAAAAGTCTACCAGCATGAAGCAAGATTGAGTTACCCAAAGTCCTAATTTGTAATTTATAACAATAGTACTCCCGGCAAGAAACTTGCGATCTTTTCTTCGATTTTCTATGTCCTAAAAGAAAGAAAGGAGACAATATTTTAAATGGCATAACAAATTAATAGTAAATTACATAATTTACATTATTACAAATGGATAAAAGAGAAGAAAAAGTTTGTATTGACATGTCTGCATTTTCTCTCTCAATTAGTTCTTCTGCAGAGTTGATATTTCTAATATCAATTATATCTTCAGCTGCAAGAAAACAAGAATGGTGTGTTTTAGTAATTCTTTTAATACCCTCGTGCCATCCAGGTTCACCATAAGGAAACAACAAAGGATACTGAAGAGGATCATAACAACCAAAGTAATAATGTACTCTATGAGATGATCCAGAATGACCAAAAATGGTTATGTCGCGAACTCTAACTTCTGCAGTAGGGTCCTCATCAACCCAAACTGCAGCTATTTGAGATGTCGTTGGAAGATTGTACACCCTTTGATCGAGTTCAGAATTACATCTTATTTGTATTTTATACATCTCTAAGGCTCCAATACTATCTAGAGAGCGAAAAAATTTGGAGTAAGGATTTATCTTCAAAATATCTATCAATTTTTGTAATATTGATTATGAAAAACGATCAGAATTGTTCATACGATTTTGAATTTCATTTTCAGTATCATAAAAATATAATTGTAAATAACTTGGTTTGCCATCATGTGGTAACAACGGGTTTATGTAGTGATACACCTGACCTTGAACTCTAAAAGTATAAATTCCTTTATTCATCCTACATAAATCAGTGTCATATTTTACACCGAAGGATGTGAAAGCAAAATGGTTATTGTAACTTCGACAAATAGTCCTAAATTGTAAAGCTTCAGGTGACAATGATGTGAACAAATCATACAAATCAGATGGTACTGTATTAAGGCATAATCTAATTTTTCCATCAGAACAACAAAAAGTTTTAGCTTCCTTGCAGAATTTCTTTACATTACAGTAACTACAAATAGTAGGCGACGGTAAAATGTAAGGTTCAATTGGAATTGCAAGTAATCTTAACGTTGAAATACGTTCACTCTGTTGTTCAAGTTCAATTTCATTGTTAAATATACTTGTAGTGTTAGTACAAGATTCAGGACCTACAACGATGGAGGAAGAAGCGAGTGTTTCACTACCGACATTGTCACCAAAGTGTGAATCCACAATACGCAGATTTTAATTAGCTTCATTTACAAGCACACATACAAAAACACACCATAAAGATCAATTTGTACTAAAAAAATGTTGCTTCCAAGAAATACAATTTGGGAATAATAAGGTTCATTTAAAAGGTAGAAATGAGATGAATAATTGAAACTAATATTCTATGACACATACCTTTGTTTAAAAAAAATAAAAATGAAAACGCATCAAATTGTTAAAAAGAAATTATTCATTATCACACACATTTTTTTCGGCGACCACATTCATAAAAATGAAAACTAAAAATTGAGATAACACATTTTTTATGAAAATATCTAATACTTCATACTATATAGTGCAAAAATAAATTCTACATTGAATTTAAATAATATGTACAATAACTCCAACTTTATAAACTAATAAAAATAACTTAGATAGGTGAAGATTTATTTTCCAGTATAGAACAAATTTTGAAAAACTAAGAATTTGAATACAATATAAAATACTTTAACTCCATAAAAATAATGAAAACAACTTAGATATGTGAGATTTTATTTTTTTTAATACGCGAGAATTTTTTTTTTTGGGAAAACTAAAAAATTTTACAAAAAATAAATTTGTACACCACGAAAATATTAGAAAACATCAATGACATTTATGTGTGAAAAATAAAGAGTAATTCACCTTGTAATTATGATGCACGTGAAGGACGACCAATACGTCTTTCCTTATTTCCTTTAAATTTCTTTCGCTTTGCATATAATTCTCTTCTTCTCTTATTTTGTATTTCTTTTTTGTTTGTCAAAAAAAACTTTCTCAGCTCCACCACCATCGCAGTCATTGGAAACACATACCCGACCAGAATTTGACATTATCTACAAACATAATAAAAAATGAAAAATGTTTTGAAACGTCAAAAGTAAAAACTCAATATCTTGATGCAAGAGAAGATAAATAAAAACATTAAAGCTGTCCTATATTGACTAATGTAAAATGAAATCATTAGAAGCAAAACCCAAACTTTGCCCACACTGACATGCATGAGTACACACTTAAAATAATATCTCATTAATCATTATCTTGATGCAAAATTAATACTTTAATAGAAAATTTGCTAGTATTCTTTTGTTGTTTATGCTAACACCAATCCCAGTGTAAGAAAGGCAAATTACGTGCTATAGAAAGTTTGAACTATATTAATTGTGAACAAAATAATCTTTTTCTTTTGTACAGCTAGGGAGAACAATTTATTTTGTATAGCTAGATGATAAAATCTTCATTAATTATATAACAGATTTGATATCTTGATTGTAGTAGTGGTTTGATATTTTGTTAGGTGTTATATTAGTTGTATTGTACCTATACTTAGTATTGCATGAGTCAAATGATTTATATTCTTCAAACTTGTTTTCATGCGTGCACAAATATGAAATTATAAATATTGGAATGCAATACTTCATATCCAATCCCTTTCACCTATGTTCTCAATTTAAAATATATGACTATTATCTTATTTATGTTCTCAATTTAAAATATATGACTATTATCTTATTTTTTATATCAAAAATTAAATAAGGCAAGAAAATCAAATGGAGGCAGTGACCAAATAATAAGCCCTTGTTTGGTATAGATTAAAATCTGATATTAATATCAAGTTAAAGTCATCAATTAATTTTAATAACACATTTTACAGGTCCCATAACTTTTTAATCACATTTCGTCAATTTTTATTAAAATCTATTAAAAATCTGATTTTAATCTACATCTAACAGGGGCTAAATGATATCTCACACACATTTCCATGCAAAACAAGGGCCTTTCTAATCACAGCACAGGATATTGTGGTGCTAATTGCTAATAAAGTTTGCAAGACAACCAAAAAAATATATCATTAGTAACTCTAGACAAAAGCGAACAACGGAAGTTCATAAAAATAACTGTTATAACTTTTGAAGTCAATCTGGGGGCGTCCAAAAAATGTAAGTTCTAGGATGCAGGGAGTTTATCTTGTAGGCATTGCTAATGCATGGTATCAGGCATAGGCACAAGGGCTTAAATTCCAATAGCCATCCCTCTTTCTTTCGACACTTGTCATGTTATGCATAGTTAGACAAAGCAGATAATAAAGTGGATGTCATGTTGCTTTAGATTCCTTAATCTTGAATTTCAAACTGTAAGTGGTGTTAGATTTAAATTCCTCAGGATAAAAAAAAGGGCCAGCGGAAAATGCATACAATCAGGTGGTGTGAATCCTCTAGCAACTTCAACAATATGGTGAAGGCGTATATCCATCATCCATGTGCCAATAATTGAAACTAAAAATGCTTTATAACTAATCTCACAAAGAGAATTTGAAAATGCAAATCCAATCTTAACCGAAATAGGAAAAGAATCAAAGGGAATGGAAGACAACTTTCTAAAATTGAAGATTTTCAGCATCGGAACATTATGAACACAAGCCAAATGCATCTTTTGAGTCCTTGCTGACCTTAATAGCCATCTATCAGGAAGCTCCAAAGCTATTTATTATCCCAACACAAAGTAGGTTGACTTGTTTGATTTGATTAATTAGCCACAAATTTCTGGTGACACGAGCAACTTGACTTTTTTCGCTTGTTAAAGAGAGAATAGAAAAGAAACATTCCAATTCGTGTTCTTGGTTAGTTGGTCACGTGATGCTAAAAAGTTCAGCACATAATTGTCCGTATTGGTTGGAACTTGGGTGGACAATTGGTTCTCACTAATGATATCCTTTCAGAAAGGGTAACAATAAAGTTTCCCATTAGAAGGCTCAGATGAACCAAAGGCCTCCTTCCATGACTTGAGTTTTAACTAAAGTATTATTTTGAAAGTTCACCAATGTCAATTCAGTATCTATTGATCCAGATTATGCATTGTGCAAACGAAAACTAACGTAACCAACTCTAGAAGCTAAGCAAGAAAAATGAGATTAAAAGACAGTGTTATGCAAAGATTTGTCTAATTCGCCTTTTATGAGCAATTGACAGGATAGAAATCATACAAAAACGTTCAGCGCTCTTTAACTAAAACACTAAGTGCATTCAAGTGATATAAAATATAATAAACAAAAATTAAGAGAAGAATACTTGACACTTGTATCTTGCACAGCAAAGGCATGCCTTGTACCTTGACAGAACGCCAGTGAGAGTTTAGCCAACGAACAGGATCTAGGTCACCAATGCCAGTAATTGTTCCCATATATCTGGACGTGCAATCATCCAAGCATAAGAAGACCAAAGGTCCAGCAAAAGAAAAAGTCATGCAAACATTTTATAAGCGAATTCCTGCCACATATCAATTTCAATTATCCAATAACAGTTTTTCATTATCTACCACAGAAGAGGTTTATGAGATAATGTCAGTATACAACAGAATCCATACAAAAATAGTGGTATTTCTCAACACACCGCTGATATTACTGCAGTAATTTTGCCACGCATTAGAACTGTTTGTCCCTTCATAATCTTAGTGAGAAATTACAACATAGTGAGCTGTGATGTATTGGAAAGTTAACTATGGTGAAGAATTAACATAGTGCAACAAAACTATCAATACAGGTCTCATATCCAAAGATGGTGAAAGTCTCTATTCTTCACTTCCCAGATGATGTGCTGTTAACTAACCAAATACTCAGGATGCTTAATCATCATAATAGAAGGAAAACAACAATATATGGCATACTGAAGATTCAAGTATTATTGTACCTGCGAACACTGGATTCTTCAGTTTCAAATAGCATCCGAAAACGCATTCCAACGGAAATACGTGTATGATAAGCAGCTTTGACATACTTTGAAAGAGGTATGACAAATTCTGATGGACAAGCCCTGATGTAATGAGCATGTCAGAAGAAGCAAAATAAAATGTATAGAATTTTATATTATTTATCCATAGCCACCTTGGGTTATAAAATAAAGAACGAACAAAGCATAGAGTGTTGAAGAGAAGGGAACAAAACATCGGTCTGGATCAATAAAAATGAATGAGTACACCAACGAACAAAATTAAATGACCAAGGAATCGAAGTTGGATAAGGGTGAAAATAACAGATTAATGGGAAGAAGGAGCGGCAGTGACGAGTTGAAGAGAGAGCGAGAGAGGAAACATAGAGAAAACCTAAGAATTCAACCCATCTGGACAGATCAATGGAAGAAAAAGGGCGGCAGTGGAAGATCAATGGAAGAAGAAGGGGCGGCAATGGAAGAAGAGGAAGAGGCGGCAGTGGAAAATGAAGGGAAAGAGAGAAAGGAAATATCAAACCTAAGAATTCAACCCGGCCCATGTGATAACCATAGTTTCTACAGTAGAAACTACTTTGACTCTTTTTATATGTGTTAGATAACCCAAGTGCCTTGAAATCTCTCCTCCCAAGTCAATTTCTCCCATTCGCGAAGAACCCTAAGTCTGCACGAAGAACCCCTCAAGATCTCTCAAACCCCAACATCCTGAAATCCATTTTTCCCAAATCTCACATTAAGTCTCTGTATTAAGAAAATCCAGCCAATTGATTTGGGTAATTTTCGTTGTGTTCGCCGCAGTATCCCAAATCAGGTCCTCTAATTTTTGTGAGCTTCAAATTCGTCTACCTAAAGATAAAAAAAAAAAAAAAAAAAAAAAAAAAAAAGGTAATTTTTGTTCCTACGTCTTGTTAGTAAATTGTTATTATGCTAGGACAGAAGCTGATTTTTGAATGATAAATTGGTTGGGTTTGTAACTCAGTTCCCTTTTCGAGTGCATCTTCTTCTTTCAGATCAATGGTCATGAAGATTATATCTGTACATTGTTTTTTGTTGTCATGAATGGAGGAAAAACATGTTTATATGATTCCTCTTCTTAATCCAAAATAGACTCGTCATTTGTAAGCTGTAAATTGTAGTCATTAATTCAGATCAATTCTTCTTTATTTGTAGTCATTAATGGAGGATAAATCATCTTTGCTGAAAATTGCACTAGGAGGAATTGTGATGTTGTAGAAGTTGCAGTAGTTTTTGTCACATTTTTCGCTGTTGTGTGAATGTCTTGTGCAGTGGCCTTTTACTGGATGTGCATATTAAGATTATTGATCTGATTTCTTTTTTATTTGTTGGCTGCAAAGCATATTATAATGGGAGGAAAGAACAAAGGGATCTGTCATGGTTGCCGGAAGCCGGCCACTACTTGTTTGATTGTCCAACAAAAACACCATGCCCAGTATGCGGCAAGGGAATTCAGAAATGCATGGAGGTTGAAAAGAAGACTGAAAACGTAGGTCAGCTATTCTTCTGTTGTACTAATAATTGCAATAATTTCAAGTGGCTCGACGCCAACGAATATTGTCAATATAAGGGTCAGTCAAGCGCGACGTCGAAAATTAATGAGTTGTCGGGTTTATTAACGCACGTCGCCAAAATTACCAAACAAAAGGATGTGGATATCTCTGTGAAATTTACATTCCGTAAGGGAAAATGAGAGAAGGATAACGAGAAACAAAATGAAGGAGCACCGTGACTCTAAACTGGTTATTTTATTCTCAAGTTTGTGTAATTCATTGGTTTTCTAACCTGTTTGTAGACGTCGAACTGAGTAATGTCAATGTATTTATGTGATAATATGAGAAATGTGATTTAGTACAATTTGATGTTTTTGAAGTGGAATTTATTTCCTTGGTCTGGGATTGTATTGCGGGTGTAGAACCAGCAGCACGAGGGAATTTGAAGAACATGTAAATGCACCAGAGTTGAACTGAAAATTACCAGTATCCCATTTATGTGTCTGCCAAAGTTCTGTTTAATTCTAGGAGATGTAAGTTGTGACTTAACTGGTACAGAGAAATAAACACTACATTGCTAGAAAATTAAATATGGAGATGCATGGAAAAGAAACACTACATTGCAAAGAAGCTATAAAATCTTCAACAAGCTCACATAATTGAACACCAATTTATTATAAAACCATCACAGCCAGCAAAGCCTCTAGCTGTTTTTCTGGGATATACAAAAAAATTTCTATATTCAACCAATAGCAAATGAGTTCCAAAGGAAATAATTTGCTTCTACATTATACAGCAATATGTTTAACACTGGACAAACTCAAAAATCACAAAATCCACTTTTCTGCCCACTTTAGACACTTGGCTGCTGCAATATCTTCAAAAAAATATTAGGATGTTACTTCACAGCTCACATCAAAAAAAGCATGAAATGGAAAGTTTGGTCCGACGATGCTCGTTGTCCCCGATCTGGAACCATTTTACCCTGCATCCAACAATGATTAACATTAGCAGATTACTCACAAAATGAAAATAGTATCATAAATTTTTTTTTCCTGATCCAGGCCAGGAGAGCAATTTAATTGACAAGCTAATTATCATAAATCGGCGAATTTTTGGCCTTCTATCACTTTTTCTCTTCTCCATTATATAAATAAGAATGACATCCATTATATACATAATTGGTGCAGGTATCAGTCGAGAAAAGCTCTTCTCAGATAAGCTAATCCTATGTGAACATCATGGTTGACTGGAAACCATCACGCAAAAGCATCCAAAAAATAAAAAATCCCGTGTATGAACTCCCGTGGTTGACTGGAAACCATCACGTGTATGAACTCTCGAAACCATAAAAAACCAAAACAAAGTTTGAAACAGTACCTTCCTGATGTTCGTCCATTTGCTCGACAGCCGGAATCCGGTCACAGCACTGGTTATTCAGGCTTCAATTGGGCTGCTTGTGTAGTCGACGAAGGAGGGATGGACCTTTATTTCGGGCAACGGGTGTCGATTGTCGAACTCGAATTTGGGGATTTAGGGTTCACACTTCGCGTTGGATTTCTTCTCATGGGTGAGGAGGTGTGTTCGGTTTGGTCATGTGCAAAGGAAGAAGGCGTATGAAATTATTTGATACATGAAAGTCGTGTTTATAGTATGCTGGCGTGGAGGCTGACTTGGCAACTTAATTCACACTTGTGAGGAGTTAACCGTCCAATTAGATTATTCGTCTGCCACGTAGACTCGTCATCTAACATATCTGATCGAGTGGGTAATGGACAGTAACGGAGGAAAGTATAGTGGCCATTGGAAAAAGTTTTAAAGTTCGGTGAGTAAACCGTGACATGGTGCGAAGTTCAGTGGCTAATGGAACATTTAACTCCACTTTCTGTATCGACCACTAATATTTTGAATGAAAAAATAATTTTCAATTGATTTTCATATTAAGCCCTCGCTGATTTAGATGAAAAACAGATTTCTAGTAGATTTTGAAAAAAAAATAATGAAATATGTGGATGAAAAGTCGTGGACTTCATTAAAAATGTTGTTAAAATTAATTGTTGACTTTGACTTAAACTTTAATTCAAAATTTTAGTTAAACCAAATAAGGGACTAAGCATTTCAAGAAAAATAAAATTTCAGTAGTTTTTGCTAAAATATGACTTGAACAAACAAAAGTGTTCAATTTTTTAGTTTTCTGTCGTACAAAAAATTCTTTAGTTTTGTGACAATTATATAAAAAGCAAAGAGTTTTATTACAAGTACATTTTTTTTACGCAAAATTTGACACTCTACTCACAATCAAAAGGTGGAACTCACAATTAAAATAGGGAAATGCTACATGTACACACAATTCCCTACACAATCCCCTACACCTCCCTCACATGAAGGGGGGTCCACAAATATTTTATTATGTGTGGGCCCCCCTCCATGTGAGGGGGGTGTAGGAGATTGTGTAGGAGATTGTGTACAAATAGCTTTATTCATTAAAATAACAGTGGACCCCATGCATTGTGAATACAATGTCAAGGAAAGTGTCAAAAAAGAGTGTACTTAAAGAATAATTCAAAAGGAAATTACAAGTTTAAACTTTAATGTAGAAATAATTGAAATTCATTTTTTTAAAAGCAAAAGAAAAGAAAAGAAAAATCTTAAATAT
Source organism: Osmanthus fragrans (assembly GCA_019395295.1). Lineage (NCBI taxonomy): Eukaryota > Viridiplantae > Streptophyta > Magnoliopsida > Lamiales > Oleaceae > Osmanthus > Osmanthus fragrans. Next base: position 2,361,071 of record JAEDXY010000049.1, read on the forward strand.
GACCTAACATTCATTTAATTTTTTTTTTACTTGAAGATATATTTATTTGATCATTTTTTTTATAACTCAAAATTGGAATCTCATTTTGGAATCTTGAAAGTATTCTAATGAAATAAAACTTTTGTTTAGTTGAAGTTTGATGTTTATTAAATTCATGTTTTGATTAACTAAAAAAATTGATAAAAATTTAAGTCGTAGTCATAATTAATTTTAACTATATATTTCGTCAATTTGTATTAAAATATACTAAAAATCTATTTGATTCGTTTAGTTAAAGTTTGATGTTGTTAATTAAATCCTTATTTGCTCTAGCTAAAAAAATTGATAAAAATTGAAGTCAAAATCAATATTTAACCACAAATTTATTCAATTTTATCAAAATATACTGAAATTTTTGATTTTTAAGGAAAAAAATATCAAACAAGGCTAAATATTTATAAAAAACTTGATAGGAGAAATGGTCCCGTACTAATATACTTTCAATTTAGATATATTCACAACTTTTAACTTCCTTCTCACAAAAAGTGGTCGGCCATTCGTCAAGGCCTAGGAATCTACTGGACATTTCAGCGACGAAATTTGATACCCACATCCAATTGGAGTTCAATTTTAGTGTCCTTAACATAAAGGATAGCTCTTTCTAGACGGGAGATATTTCTTTTGTTAGTGCAATAATTTGACACTGAAGTCGTTTGAGCGTATTCAGACGAGTTGATCGGAATGTAGATTATCTCTATAAAAAAAACTCTTTAGTTATGTTCACAATTTTTATAACTGACTTTTAATATTTATTTCAATTAATTTCTATTATTCAACCAATTCTCACTCAGTTTGTCCATATTTTCATGTCTAGTCTTTTGTAGCATGACGATTGTGACTTGTAAATTTCTTCTTCGGCAGGATCAATGCAGCCAATTGGACTGACACATTTACTTTCTATTTTAAATAATATTTTAGACAAAAAAGAATTACTTATCAATATGTTTTTTGTTTTCTCTTTACAACTTTATTTGTTACAATTATTATATTCTTCTCGTTTTGATTTGTTTATTGGATTTTCATTTGTTAGCTCTTTTCTTTATGTAGTCTCTTTTATCATAGATTCCTTCATAGTTTTGTTCTTAACAACGGATAATAGACAAAGGAAAATTTATTAAAATACTCGTGTAGTGTCGAAGTTGATTCAGTTAAACTTTGGAGTTAAGCGTAAGTCCCATGTTTAGGCTTCACTAAAATTTTAATGCATTTTTATCTTTATTCTTTTTAACCATAAATTTTTCAATAAAATAATTTTAAACGTAAATATAAAAAAATTTCTTCTTTTTCAATAACACATTCTTCAAAAAAAAAAATCATTATTTCAAAATATATTTTTTCTGAAAAGTTAATTATAATGGAGCTCACACATGGTTGTATTCTATGAAGATGTAGTAAGACTTAACTAAAATATTTTTTTTTCTTTTTTCTTTATTTTTTTCTAAATTTCTTAATTTCTTGACAAAAGTAATAATCCAACTCCTCATCGTGTATTGTGTCATACAAAGAATAATATGGATAGATATTTGGGAAAATAAATGTTTCACGAAAGTAGAATGTTAAGTCAATCTGTTAAGAAGTATTAGACATTGGTTTAATCCATCAGTATAGGTTCAATTTAGAAACACACAAGTTATATGAAGGTAACCAAGGTCGATTGTTAGACAAGATTTTACTTTCTCAAAAGAGAGGAGAAGTCGAGAGCAGAATAGACAAGCCATACATGTAAATTGGAGTATGCGTGTTAATAGGATAGTATAAGCCAAAATCGATTAAGAAGACCAACATTTTGTTTTTGTAATATTTGGGTCCTATCGATTCACCCATTTGTTTAATTAAAAACTCAATTTTTGTTAAAAATGTAACTTTATCTTTATATTTAATGAAACAAAAATAAATAAATAGATAAAATAAAAGTCAAATATATATGGACAGTTTAATGATCCTTCCATGTGTTAACTAAATCATTGCACCGACCTATACTTTCTTAATCATATCTTTAATTATTTTATTTAATCCCGCTATCTAATTGTGCATTTTCTCGGCTTAAATCACGTTTAAAGTTTTTTTTTTTAATTAGAGACTTCATACTTGTATAAAGGTCCATATGGTCACTAATATAAATATAGTAACTATCATTGACATCGAAAACCTTTAGATTTGTCGCGCGGATTACAGTGGCAAACTGAAATAAGATTCATTAAAGTGATAAATATTAAATAGTTTGTAAAATTAAGGAATATGGCATGTGCTGACGATTTAGGCCCGTTTGATTCTCAAATTTTTTTTTTATTTTTTTTATTTTTTAAAGAGAATTCAAATACAATGCAAAGAGAGAGACTTATGTACCTTACCTCCAAAAGAGTTACAACAAGCCTCTATAAAGCTATTGATGAGGAACAAAGTTAAACAGGACTCAAGATGCAATGTTTACTAAAGAACTAATCTAGAAACATTATGAAATAACTAGTTAGTAACTAATCTGATAGACTCCAATCCAATTATCCATAAAAATGAAAAATACAATCGTTATTAATCACATTCAGCCACCATTTTTTACTTTTCATCTCTTGTGAGCTCATAACGACTATATTTTTTATTCTCATTTTACAAATAATGATAATCAAACGAGACCTTAATTTATATTTATTTCCTGCTTTACGCCGGTAAATAGGTTAAGAAAATTTTTAGCCGGCTATGCAAAACAAAGTTAAGCCAATAGCCAAGTGCCACCTGTATATATATATATATATATATATATATTTATTTTTAATTTTTTTTTTGAGGGGGAACATTGGTCAAACAAATCATAAATTTAAAGGTGGGCCCATGGCTTAAAGTGGGGACGAAAAAAAAATAGAAGTGGATAAATTTTAGGAGATAATGATATTGTTAAGCGGGACCCACATTTAAATGTGGCACGCGGGGCCTAGCTATTTTCCTTGTGACCTGCGTAGAGGCCGTTGCAAAAACGGTTGACCCTACCGGCAACAGGAGGTTGCATGTATAAAATCAATTTCAAAATGGAGAATTCCGTAATCTTAGAGTTTGTTGAGGAGATCATTCAAGACTTCAAGTGCACAAAATAAGATTTTTGAGGAAATTTTATCATTTTTTTTTCTATATATACAATTTATAGAAAACATTTGGGTTAATTACTTGAATGGTTATTGAACTTTGTTAAGTGTTACTACTTATCCCTCGTTTGGCCTCCTTTCTCTTTCAATTTTATTTTTTACTCTTACTTTTAACCACACAATTTTCCCATAAAATAATATTACACGTAAATAAAAAATTTTTTTATTTTTTTTCAACCACACATTCTCCAACAAAAAAAAAACTATTTTAAACATTAAAAATTGAAAGAAAGGGGGCAAAACGAGTAATAACAGAAATTAAAAATGTATCTCAATTATCACTGAACTTTGTCAAGTATCACTACTTCATAATTGAATTTAAAAATGTAACTTAATCGTCACTGAACTATGCATTGTCTCAATTTTTTTAGCGTTCCTACTATCTATCTTTCAATATCTTTATGCGAAGTTTGAGATGCAGTGAATTGATACTAGTTGATCCAAAAATCAAATGTACTTTTCACCGTTGGCAAAGAAAAGCACAACAAACAAAAGACCAAAAACAGCAATAAGAAATGGCCAGTGAATTGAACAATCCGGTAATTCAAGTGAATGAAACAATAGTTGCGGATATGCTAATCGGGGATTTAACTACTCCACAAATCATTCAGAGCCAATTTAGCACGTATATCTTCCATTTGGATAGAAAAACTTTCAATTGAAGACTAATGTCATCTGTTTAATTTAGAATGGCTATCAGCAAAAATTCTATTTATTTTTTTATTATTTATATGTCTCTGATTTTCCGTTTCCTCTTTTTTCCGTTCATTTTCTTTAATTTTTTCTTTCACAGAGGTTGATATTAGGGACTTAATAATTAAATTTAAAAATATATTTCAATGGTCATCGAACTATATTAAGTGTCATTATTTAATAACTGAACTTAAAAATGAAGTGAATACAACTACTAGGAACATGATTCAGAGTCTCATACATTTATAGCATACTCATGTCTAAGATTTCACAATTGTTTGCATCATATTTTTGAATTATTTCAAAAGCACTTTTAAAAAATATATCTAGGACCCATTTGGTGGGAATTTTGAAAATCAAAAGTTAATTTTGAAATTAAAAAATTATTTCAAACTTATTTTGAATAATTTTCTGAAAGTACTTTGTCTGATTAGAATAAATTTTTAAGAAAATTGACATGATATAAATTTCTTAAAGAATTTCTTCTAGAATAAATAGAAATCTTGTCAAATAGGCTCTTATTATCTTATAAACTAAGGTCCTGTTTGATAGGGGGTAGTTTTCCGTGGAAGGTGGAAAACGTTTTCCTACTTTTTACTATTCACCTGTTTGATTGCACTAATTTTCCAGGGAAAACGTTTTCCAAAGTTCAAGCGATTGATGCACAAAAGCTAGAAAACGTTTTTTCACCATAGTGGTGGGAAAACGTTTTCCAACTTTTTGACAATTTTTTTTTTTTTTTTAGTAATTAGAACACATTCCAAAGTCAATGGTAAATAAATTTATCCATTTAATTGACAATTTGCATAAAAAATAAAGCCAAACGAAAAATTTGTCAGGTGAAAAATTATACCAATCAAATATCATTAATTACAATTCCCTGTAAAACGTTTTCTAGGCAATTTAATTCCCTGCCATTCATTTTCTTTCCACCCGTTTTCCACCCTTGCAATCAAACAGACCCTAAATGCTATTATCAATGAAAGAAAAGAAGTATAAAATGAATTAATATTATTCAAGCCCCTGTTTGATTCATATTTTAATTTTCATTCACATTCTTTTACTCATTTTCAACCACATATTTTTCAATGAAATAATATTTTATATCACATCAATAACTTTTCCTTCTTTTTCAACCACATATTCACCATTACATTACCAAAAAAATTGTTTTATACATATTCTCATTAATAAAGTGCCCCCTCATGGGGTGATCGAGTTGGTGAAATAGGTGAGCGCAGAGGTCTTTGATCACGAGTTCGATTCTCCCAACAAACACTTTCTCGGTCGGGCCTGTCGCACCAGACTTGTGTAGTGTAGTTAACCTGATTGACGTATTTGGCAGGCTATTGCGTCAGTCCGAGAATTTATCCAGTGTGCACTCGAAAAGTAACGACTGTGGGTTCTCCCGTCATTAAAAAAAAAAAGAAGCATTTCTTTTATAGTGTTTTTCGTAACTTTCGACCCATTTTATTATTATTAGGGTGTGTTTGATAGAAAGATGGAAAATGAATGGCAAATAAAATGTTTGGCAGGGAAGTGATTTCCCTAGAATTTATTTTAGAGGGAATTGTAATTAATGGTGTTTGATTGATATAATTTTCCACATAATCCGTTTGACTTTGTTTTTCATGCATATGGTTACTTTTTGGGACAATTTTTTTACAATTTGTATTAAAATTTATTTGGATTGCCAAAAAGTAAAAAAAAAAATTAAAAAAAATTATTTTCATAAAATTTTTATGTTCGTTTGACTTCGTTTTTCATGCAAATTGTCAATTAAATGGATAAAAAATTTTACCATTGAATTTAGAATATGTTTTCATTACCAAAAAGTTAAAAAAAAAAAAATTAATAAAAAAAAAAAACACCCAACAAGATGAAAAATAATTTCTCACTAAAATCATAAGAAAATATTTTCCTACTTTTGTGCTTCAAGGGATTGTACATTAGAAATTGGTGGCAAACATTTTTCAGGGTAAATTTGGCAAATCAAACAGCCAAAAATAGGAACTAGGAAAATATTTTCCTAGTTCCAAGACAAATTCGACGTATCAAACGCGCCCTTAGTAATTGTAGTACAAAACCCAAAAAAGATCTTATATGATTTTTGTGTTTCGAAGTACATATTACCACTTTAAAGAAAATGATTTTATCAAAGACTTAAAGAATAAGTTTCACAAACAACAAGAAACTTGTAGGCGCATTCAATACAATATCATAATCATACGTTTAACTTATAATCAACGCAGTTGATTAAGCAATTAATGCCATAAAAGACTGAAAAATGTAGCAAAGCAAACAAAGTACTAAAGTTAATCAAATTCAAAGATAATTTAGAGACCATCACTATTTTTATCGTGCACGTTACCCATTAAGTTTAAGTATAACTAAATAATATTTTTGCATATCAAAATTCAAAATAATTAAGTTACTTATATTAAAAAACCCCAAGTTGATGGAATTAAGTAAACTTAAAATAAATAACTTTTATATAAGTTATTGTCTAAATTTTTAACATTCAAAAGTAAATTTAAGCTATTGTTTGGTGGGGACTAAATCAATTTTTTAGTATATTTGAATAAAAGTTGATAAAATATATGGTTGAAAAATTGTGGGTTCTCTAAAATAGTTGTTAAAATTAATTATTGATTTTGATTTAAATTTATTTTATTTTTTAATAATAAAAATTTATATTAATCTTTTCCTTAATTTTCATTATCATTGCTGTCAGTGTTGGTATAATTAATAAGGATGACAAAGATTCATTGACCGACTGCGACTGGTTTAATAAGTAACCCGTAAAGGAATAACGCACATCACGCCACACATTTGTAGAACAAAGAATAGAAATTCAAAAGTGGCATTTAGGGTGAAATACATAAACGCCGCAAACTCAGCCACTCTCTCTGTCTTCCCTCCGAAGAAAAAGTGGAATTGGGAAACACTCTCCGTGTTTGTGTGCATTAGTGGAAATTCTTTATTTTCTTTTATGTGAAAAGGCGAAGTTTTTTGAGAGTAGAGTTGTGTTGTGTGTGTGAAAACTACACCATTGTTTTGCGGTCTGAATCAGTAATGGAGTCGTTGCATTGGATTTGCATTGCTCTGTTTTTCGGTCTCTGTTTTGGTGCCGACCCATTTTCCAACTTTGAATTGGAACTTTCTTATATTACTGCTTCCCCACTCGGAGTTCCTCAGCAGGTCTGTTTTTTCTTTTTTCTTTTTCCTATCCGAATATGATTGTTTTACTGTTATAATTTATCCTTTTGTTATGGGTCGTGTCTAGTATGATCTTTTGAAAAGTGGTGAAATCAGGATTTTATGATGTGCGTTTATACGATTTCCATTGCTTCTTTTTGATGGGTTTTGCCTTCTACCACCTTCTATGTTCTATTCATTTTTTGGGTGTACTTCTAACAATTAACAAGAATGTCAAATCTGTTCTATTTCCATTTCTCCCTGTGCACTATTGTTTTTGTAGCACAGTTCAACCAAATTATGCTTTGATGCCTTGGTCAACTTTTTTTTTTTTGTCCTTTCAATGTTCATGAAGCTGTTAAAAATATCAATCAAGTTTCAAATTCAATTTTCCTACAATCTTGTTAATGTCTATACTTATTTTTGAATATATAAAATTGGATTGATTCCCTAACAATTCATTGGAAAAAAATATAAAACATTTACAAATGTTTAAACTTTATTTACATGTGGAACTCAATTTTATCTATTTATAAATTAAACCGTTTATAAATTCTACCCAAACTGAGGCTGACCATATTTGTCATATTATTTTGCTTTTCTTGAGGTTTTAGGTTTTAACAGAGTTATAAGTTAATCCGTCCTTCATTGCAATTTGCAGGTCATCGCCGTTAATGGGAAGTTTCCAGGTCCAGTTATCAACATCACAACGAATTACAATGTCATTGTAAATGTTAAGAACAAATTGGACGAAAATATTCTAATGACATGGTATGTTCTTGTAGAGGATAAAATGTTTTCTACCTGATACTTGCAGGACTGTATTCAGATTATTTTTGAACTTTTTTGGGGTTGAATTTTCTTGATTTGATAGGTCAGGAATCCAGATGCGCCGGTCGTCATTTCAAGATGGGGTTCTGGGGACAAATTGCCCCCTCCCTCCGAAGTGGAACTGGACCTACCAGTTTCAAGTCAAGGATCAGATTGGTAGTTTCTTTTATTTCCCATCATTGAATATGCAGAGAGCATCTGGTGGATTCGGCCCATTTGTCATCACAAATCGTAATATTATACCAATTCCTTTTAGCATGCCTGATGGGGATATAGTCATCATGATTGGCGATTGGTATAATCGCAACCATACGGTGGGTACTCTTAGGGGATCACTGTCTTAATGCTGATTTTTTTCGCTTTGTTAACATCTAATGTTTTTAGTGTTTTAAACATTAGGCTCTTCGGAAGGCCCTTGACGATGGGAAAGCTCTGGGAATGCCAGATGGAGTTCTTATCAATGGGAAAGGACCATACCGATACAACAACACGTTTGTTCCAGATGGCATTGATTATGAGACTATTAATGTTGATCCAGGTTAATGACGTTGTGATGTCCCATTATTTAATACTTCTCTCGGTGTTTTCTGGGGCGTGTTCAGAACATACCTCTCAATGTACCCTTTACCCTCTTTTAAGTAACTTCTGTGGTGGCGACTCTCAATTTGTGGTTCTAGAAAAGAGCTTTTTTGGGATATGCCTGACCTGATAACATTACATTTAGTTACAAATCTGCATTTTTAATTCCTGTGGTCTTAATTGCCAGAACTGAAAAATTGCAGGCAAAACTTACCGTATACGAGTGCACAATGTTGGAGTCTCCACTTGTTTGAATTTTCGGATTCAGAACCATAATTTGCTTTTGGCGGAAACCGAGGGTTATTACACCTCGCAACAGAACTATACTAGTTTGGATATCCATGTTGGGCAGTCATACTCGTTTTTGGTGACCATGGATCAGAATGCAAGTAGTGACTATTACATTGTGGCGAGTGCAAGGTTTGTTAATCAGTCTCTCTGGCAAAGAGTCACTGGTGTTGCTGTTTTGCACTATTCCAACTCAAAAGGAAAGGTAGCTGGTCCTCTCCCAGACCCTCCAAATGACTTTTACGACACATCATATTCTCTGAATCAGGCAATGTCCATCAGGTGTGTATAGTTTTCTTGACCTTTTCCTTTTTGCATATCAAATTTGTAATTTCTTAGTTGAAATGTAAATGATATTGAAATTGCTGTTTTGATACAATGCTAGATAATAGCTATCAGTTGTTTTAAGCATTATATTATATTGATGCAATTATCAGGACAAATATTAAGAGAGAGATTACAAGATTTAATTGGTAAGGTAGATTTGAGAGTACTAGACAGTATTAAATAAAAAATATAATTTAAATTTTTTTACATAATCTTATTGTCAGTATGATCTTATACAATTGGTGGATCCCCCGTTTTTGAAACACAATTTTCCATGACTTTCTTATCCGGGTTTGTTGTCATAAATCTATCCTAATTAACGCGTTTTCACTATGCAAATTGATCAGGCAAAATGTATCTGCCAGTGGAGCTCGTCCTAATCCACAGGGTTCGTTCCATTATGGTTCAATCAACGTTACCGATGTCTATGTGCTCCAGAGTCTACCACCTACAACGATTGATGGGAAGCTCCGAACTTCATTCAATGGGATTTCATTTGTCAATCCCGATACACCAATACGGCTAGCAGATATCTACAAAGTCAAAGGTGCTTACAAGCTTGACTTTCCAACTAAGCCACTGGACAGGCCACCAAGGATGGACAGATCTATTATTAACGCTACGTACAAGGGGTTCATTGAGATCATCTTGCAGAATAATGACACTGTCGTTCAGAGCTTCCACATGGATGGTTATTCGTTCTTTGTGGTCGGGTATAGCTGCACATTAAATAAAATTTGCATTTAGTATGTGGGGTCACGTTTGTGTTAATAATAATCATTGCTAAATTAATACTTCACAGGATGGGTTACGGTATATGGACTGAGAACAACAGAGGATCATACAACAGGTGGGACGCAATATCTCGCTCTACTGTTCAGGTAGGCGCACGATTCTCTTATTAACCTTTTATTTTTTTCCTTGTAACTTACGAGATGTTATAATCATCTATACTCCATTTCTGAAAAGCCATGGACTAAACTAAAATATGTGAATTTGTTCCTTGCTGTGACAAGTTTCCTTGTGTTCTTAACTTGTGTTTTCCGGTCACAGGTTTTTGCTGGAGGATGGACCGCAGTCTATGCATCTCTTGACAATGTTGGTGTTTGGAATCTTAGATCAGATAATCTTGACCGCTGGTATCTTGGCCAGGAAACATACATGAGAATTGTCAATCCTGAAGATACAAGCAACAAAACAGAGTTGCCTGTGCCTGATAATGCTCTCTATTGTGGTGCACTTAGCAGCAAGCAAAAGTATTGCTCCATAACTTTCCTCACCAACCTGCCCTGTTCCATTCTTTCTCTTTCTTTCTTATACTGAACTGCTGTCTCGCCTTTGTTATTTGCAGGCCTCAGAAAACTTCTTCAGCAGCCATTATACATGGTTGCTCAAAGCTGTACTTTGCCCTGCTCACAGTACTACTTTCTGCTGCAATTTCCATCTTATGATGAACTTTACTTCCGGTTGCTGGCTACTATAGGAAATGGATAGGAGAATTTACTGTGTTGTGGGAAGTCCCGGGAAGGTTACTGGATTAGTTTTTTCATATCTCTTTGAACATTTGCCATACAGATTCGTGTATGGGTTAGTAGCGCGTCAAATTGTGCAGAAGTCTTGAATACGTGTTGCTAACAATAGTTTTTTGATCGGCGTACATTATTCTTTCTGCATATGAGTCGATCGTTACATTTTGCCAATGGTTACTTATTTATGATGGCATCTTTTTCTTATTTGTAATGTTATTTTCTTTCATGACCTCGTTTCTTAAGTTTGTTTAGCTATGTCAAAGAACTTAGTATGGAACAGCACTAAACATGAAGAATTGGACCTCCAAATTTATTGAATCCCCCATCCCTTTAAAAACTTGGATGATCTTTAGTAGGGTTATCTAGGTGGCTCTAAAAGATGAGGAATAGGACCCCCAAATTGCCTTTGGTCCTCCATCCCCTTAAAATTTGTTGGTCCTCACCACGATTATCCAAATCGCTTTAAAAGAAAGGTATGATTATGAGATAATACACCAGATAAAAGTAGATACAAGTAACCGAGATGTCCCAATGACGAAGAAGGGGAAGGAGAAAAAATGATACATGTTGCAATGGACATGGAGGCTATTAGATGTTTATGTAAGTGTTATCTTCTAGATCTAATCAACTTTATACATAAATACTTGTAATATATAATTGATGCAATTTTATGACAGATCTATTATTTAATTAATATTCAATTAAATTAAATAGTAGAATCCGTAGATTCAAATCTTAGTAATTTGTTAATCACAAAGAGTTATGATTGTGAGATACAAATTGCATTTAACTAAATCATAAATCATCCATAGTCATAAGTTATCATGAGATACGAATATTGTTATTATGGATAGACTATCACGTGTGATATTTATTACTTGTGAATTAAGTAGTTGATATCACAAGTTAAAGTGTAGTAACAGTTAAATGAACACGATGATGTTTTGTTATGAACAAAACATTGGATATTCACTGGAAGATTACACATGGATAACTGTCTTAGTGTCATCGATTAATTTCTAATGTTCAGTAGTGGAATTGATCATTGACTTGAGCTCATTATAGTGCCTTATATGAAGGTAGTCATGCTTTGATGATATTGGATGTTGCTATGCAAATGGTCGCTAATACGGTATCGTTCGGGTATGTCAAGAATCATATGAAGGTTGTGAATGACCAATAGAGAATTCGTCACTCTTAGATAGTAAGATATTATGATTTACACTTCATTCAATTAAGTTGATAACGAAATTCTTGGCTAAGATATACACACAAGTCGAAAATGAGTTTTTGATTTTCATTGACTTAATAGTGGAATTAAAGATATGATCGATAATTGCGATTAACACATATCCATATCTCGTAATTGATCGAATCATATTGACTAAAAGTTTATAGTCCTTAAGTAAATGAACAAGTTTGATTTTCTCATACAACGTGACATTTTCTGTCGCATATATTATCCTAACACATTGTTAGATGTCAATATAAGATAACGAATGTGAATTAGTGATAAATTAAAAAGGGATATTTTACTTTATTATTTTAATAATATCAAAATAGTAATTCATGTCATTATGTATCGTGATTGATAACATAATAGGTCACACACAAAATGAGAATTAAAAGAATGATATTTATTAATTAATTAATTGACAAGTGTTTGACAATTAATTAATTGAGTTGCTTGTTAATAGGCCCGAATTAATTAATTTGATTAATTAATTCATGGGCCAAAATTAATTAAATATTAGATCAAATGAAGTTTAAGAGACGTACCAAATCCACTTAAACTTATATTAATAGGCTGCTAGGATTTGAAAATTCAGTAGAGAATACAATTTATATTTTCACCAGCACAAGAAAAAAAGCCCCAGTTCTTTCAATCTTGTTCCATGTGTAGATTTTTATTGGAGGCTGGAGGCTGAAGGATTGGACAGTTATAGATTGCAGATAAGAAATGTTCTTCAAAAAATTCATCAAATATATAATTCTTTATCATGGTTCTCTCTTAACACAAAGAAGATCTTTGGTAAGAATTGATTTTTTTAAAAAAAAAAAAAAATTCGCTATGAATCAACAGTTTAATGGTGTAAAACTTTTATTATTGAGAAAAGTTTTCATTATTAAAAATCTATATTTGTTGTGCAAGTCAGTCGACATGGTCCAATAAATCCAAAAAATAATCATTATAAGACTAATGGATAAACGTGTATAAAGTGATGGATGAGTAACATTTTTAAAATATGGGTGAATATTGAATAACTTTTTAAATTTGAGTGAGCAAGTAGTAATTTAAGGTAAAATTCAGTGAACATTGATTTAATTAACTCGACAATAATCATTTGGCTTCAACTCAATAGTGTAATATGTTATTTTAGGATAACTTAGGGTTGAGCTTCCTCAATTTTTATGTAATGTAGTTATGGTTCTTCAATTTTTAAAAGTAAGATTTTAGATCTGTAATCTATTGGAATTTGTAAATTTGAGTTCCCGTATGAAGAAAATTGTCAATTTAGACGCTAAAATATCACGAAATTTTAAATTCACTTGTAATATAAATGTTGAGTGGTTTGACACAAGTCATGAAATTTGCCACCGATTACAATGTCTAAATTGATGGTTGGTGACTTGGGGACCAATTGACCAATTTAAATAGGTTGGAATTTTTTTTTTTTTTTTAAACTTATGAACCTATAACAACACAACGCAGCTGTAATTTATCCCCAATAGCAAATTTAATTCAAACATTGAGACTCACCATAAATTTATTTACTAATGAATTAACATGCCATATCAAAAACTGAATTTAGAGCTTTCCAGAAACGGTCCGAAGCTTTTCATTAGATCATTTTACTAATCACAAAAATATCATATTAATCTATTGATGGATAGCATAAAATGAACATTAGTGCTTATTAGATCATTTATATGTGTGTGTATGTCTATGTTTCAATGAACGGTATAAAATGATTATAAATATAAATTTTTAAAATGAATTGTATAAAATGATTATTATTATGAAAAGAGAGAAAAATAGAAGAGAGAATAAAAGTCAATGTATTTATGAGTTATAATAAATACCAAAACTCCATATTTATAGGAAATGATTAGGGATACGATTGTAATAATTTGTAGGACTGTAGAGGTACAATTGTTATTCGCTATTAAATTTATTATTTATAACACTCTCCTTGAATGACGCATTACAAAATATATACCTCGTTAAAATCTTGTTTGATAAAATTTCAATGGAACAAAAAAAAAAAAAAAACAAAAAAACAAAAGAAGGAAAAAGAGTGCACTTAATCCGCGTGATTCGTGGATATGATAGATCATGTTTTTCAACTATACACATTATCTGTCTATTTCATAAATTGTAATAATTTCAGAATGATTTGAAAATGTTGCTGCCAATAATGATCTCACAAATAGCTATGGTCCATCTTGTTGGCTAGGGAATGCTGGTTTTAGGTCCTCTTGCCGCATAGCAAAGCAAGTTACCCGTGGTTTATATATAATAAAAGTTACAACTTGTTCTCGTGTTGTGATCTTCATTAAGTGGAGGTCAATAAGTTGACTGAGTTGATAGATGATAGCGGAGATGAATTGATTTAATGATTATTGACATTTTAAGTAGTGTTTTGTCGATGGATTGATTTCAAGACGCTTGACGGTGAATGGAGAAAGATGAGGAATGATAATTGTGTCATTTTATCGAACTAATTCCAATGTTTTAATTGATTTTTTGTTACTTGTTTAAACTTTTGTCACTTTTCTGAGTGTTTGTCACTTTTGTTAGTATTTCTCACTTTTATTTTAAATTTTTTTTGTCTCTTTCCTAAAAATTGTCACTTTTTTGAGTGAAAAATATCTTTTTTTCTTTTTTAATAAAAGTAACATTGTATGTCATTTTTAAATAAGCAGTGACACTTAATTTTAAAAGTGACATTGTGTCACTTTTTAATAAAAGATAGTATATAATTTTACATAGTATTTTTCACTTTTAAAATGCTTTTCATATGATTTTTTTTTTTATAAAATCCTTAATTTTAAGGATATTTTTTTAAGTTGTCCAACTTTAAAGCCGTGCTTGGGACACAACACTAGCCAACATTGAAGAAGGAAAATGTTGTCTTAGTTGTTGTTAAGTCTGGACGCGGTTTGATTTGTGTCGATTTCGACTAGATTTGGGCATGATCCGGTCCAATTTGGTTCGATTTGAAGAGAATCGAATCGAATCGAAATTTTTCGAGTAACGTAAACGAAATCGTCGGGTCCAAATATAATTTTGGAACCGTTCGGGTTCGATTCGGTTCAATTTTGTTCGGTTACATACTATAATTAAAATTTTTAACATTTATAACAATGCTACAATCTGACATGTGCAATCTTAACTTTTACAAATTAAAGTATTCCATTTTAATAACATAAAAATAACAAGTTGTCCAATAAAATTAATTTACCAATGTATACAAATAACAAAAAGTAGATAATAAATTGGTAATACTAAAATATTGGTGATCCATATAAATTAGAAGGTATAGACTCACAGAGATAAAATATTTTAAAATATTGCTAATACAGTATCATTTTCCAACTATTTGATTTAACCATAAATTGTTTGACATACCATACTAGATACTAAGAAATTCTACAAGAAAAATCACAATTAACAAATATAAATAAATTAAAAATTGTTTAACTAATAAGATTTAATAAGAAAAAATATAATATATATTTTATTACATGTTTCAATACTCTCATAGAACTCAATATCTTCAATGCAAACTCTATCTTTGCTAATTTATTTTTAAAAAATTAAAAAAAAATTGATTTATCCCATATATAAAAATAAAAAAAAAATTCGATTATTTGGTTTTGGGTCTAGAACCAAAAATGGAACCGAACTCATCAGTTCTCGATTTAGATATCCGTTCGGGTATTTCGCTTACGAAAAATCGCTCGGTTCGATTCGGTTCGAAATTTTTACCCAACCCAAGTTTCGACTCCAACCCCCAAAACCAAATTAGTCGATTTTGATAAATTTCACACAAATCAACTCACTCTAACTCTTAAACCAAACCATGGTTTGGTTAGTTGGTTTGAACGTTTAATCCAAATTAAATTTTAAAAAAAAATTGTCCAAATTTTGGGCCCACTTAAATTACAAGAACTAAAATAATTAAATAAGTTTATATTATAAAATTATTGACTAAAAAATAAAATCAGATTAATAGAAACAGATCAATGAAAATCTTAAGATATATTTTTTTATGCATTATGTAGCCTGCCTGTTTGAGTAAAAAAAAAAAAAAAAAACTAAATGTAACATAATGAGCTTGTGAAAGTAAATTTTTAATACTATTACTTACCGACAACATTAGAGATTGGAGGGAGTCGATATATAGTTATGATATTATGACTTATCTTTTTTATTTTTATTTTTCTTAAAAAAAATGTAAACATGTAAATGAGTTGGATTGATTCAGTTAACTAGCGGTTTGAGGTTTCAAACCATAACTGAATTAACCCACTATTGTTTTGTTTAAAAGAAAATCAAATCAAATCAATTACCTATGTTAAATCGACCTGAATCGGTTCGGTTTGATTGATTTGATCGACTTTTCGATTTTTTTGTTCAGACCTAATTGTTGTGGTGTTTGGGATGGTTATAAACAAATTCTGCTGTCTCCATTTCATTTATTGCACTTTTGGTAACAAATAAGTTTACAATGTCAATAACTTAAAGACACAAATAATTTGTGACAAAATAATTTAAAACTTTAATTAATTTTTTTAAGCAATGATCCATCATCCGACTAGTGACTCATCGATTCAACTAGTGATCCGATGATCGAGTTCTTGGCCGGATCAATACCCAGATCATGTCTGATAACTATTGTTGCGACTATAATTATTTTGGTGTTTGGATAGGTATAATTAACTCTTTTTAAGGATATCTACTAGTTGTTACCCATGTTCAATTAATTCTTCATAGATATTAACGTAGTGACCTAATTACTATTAAATCCAACTTCATTGACCTAATTGCTGGCAATTGAAATTCAATTATTGAATTGCAAGTTTAATTTGATTTGGGATTGACCTAAATTTGATTTGAATTCGGACTAGCATGAACACTCACTTTGAAGAAGGCACACTAGGCTTTGCATTTATTTATTAATTAATTTAAACTTTAATAGTTTTTATGGCACACCGGCACTATTTTCATGACATAGAAGCAAGAATCTCTACCCGATAAAACACACTTGTCTCTCCCAGTAGAGTAAGCAGGGCTCGACAAGATCCTTCCCTCGAGAGCAATATTAGATCATAATAACCATAAGATAATAAAATATTGCTGCTGGACGCGCTTCTTCAATAGGAAAGAAATCCAGCGGACGAATCCCATTTCAACTTATTGCAATCGATTGTGGAACAGTATTTGCGACGGGTCACAACTCACAACTGGTTGAAGGGGAAGCGACGCAAATCGGCAGAATCCATGTTCCATATCTTCCCAGATGCCGTGACACTCACTCCAGTCGCATTGTTAAACAATAAAACTCGTGCGGCTCCATTAATGGCCTTTGTTGGATATATTCGCGAAGTTATTACTGTTCTGCCTCCTTGAGCAAAGCTCTCCACAATGGAGTGATCAACCTGAATTTTTTTTTTTTTTGTGAGAAGTCGAATTTTCAAATTGAAATGGCTAAAGTCAAGGTGGGATGTTGCCAGAAATTTTAACTTGTGAACCTACAATGGTGATTTAAAACACAGGTTTTTCGAAATTTCAAGAACTAAACTGTGAGTGCACAAGTATCAAGTTTCTCCTTTTCCAGCCTTCAACTTTATCGATAACAGAAAACATGCAATGAGAAACTAAAAATAAGGAGTCGAGGAGGAAAATAAGTAAACATATCACGTACCAATGATCTCAGTGAGTATTTTTCGCCATCAAGGACAGGGACTTTGCTCCCATATACTACTTTGGCAACATCAGGAGCCTCGGATGATCTGCGTGGAAATGCATAGTTATAAAAGAGTTCTAATAAGTTCAAGACACGACTTGCTTATGAACACGACATAACAAGTTGCTTCTAAACCAAATTTCGTTCAGATGAAGTTTTCAGATGCTGATTATGAATGCAAAAGACTAAGAATGTGATGAAGGTGATGTAATTGTTATGCTCTAGGCAGTGACGGAGCCAGCTTGTTGAAAATGGGGGGTCCAAATTTGAAAATATATAGGTGAAGGGGTGGGGGCCGCTGCCCCCGATTTTTTTTTTTTGAAGGAAACTACAAAAATGAGAGGAAACAAAAGTTACTAATTGAGTCATTTACCTTTTCTGCGGATAGTACTTCAGTGTAAATATTACTAATAAGTTGAGAATTAACCTAAAATAAGTGGAAGAAATAAAATTAACTTTTTTCACAAGTTTATTTGTAATAAAATAGAAATTAACATTCTTCAATCCTTCCAATTTTAAAAAAAAAAAAAACCCAAAAGAAAAAAAAAAAAAAAATTTTTGAAAAAAAAGGGGTGTCCAGGACTCCCCCAGGACACCCCCTGCCTCTGCCAGTGGCTCTAGGTCCAATCAACTTTGGCCATAAGTATTTTTGATATATGTTTAATGCATTTATTTTGACAAGATCTATTATGATATTAAATAGAATCCGTAGATTAAAGTCTCAGTAATCTGTTAATCACAAGGAGTTGTGATTGTGAGATACAAATTACATATGATTGAATTTTAAATCATCCATGGTCATAAGTAATAACGAGATACGGATATCGTTGTTACAGATAGACCATTACGTGTGTCATTCCTTACTTGTGAAGTAAGTAGTTGATCTCACAAGTTAAAGTGTGGTGACACTTAAATGAATACGTGAATGTTTTGTTATAAAACAAAATATTGGAGACCCACTAGGAGATTCCACATGGATAACTATCTACGTGTCAGTGGTTAAACTCTAACGTTTGGTAGTGAAATTGGTCATTCGACTTGAGAACATCATAGTACCTTATGTAGGGACAGTCATACTTGGTGATGTTGGAAGTTGCTCTGTCAAGGGCCGCTAATACGGCATCGTTCGGGTATGTCAAGAATCATATGAAGATTGTGCATGATCAATAGATGATTTGTCACTCTTAGATAGTAAGAGTTTATGATCTGCATTTCATCCAATTAAGTTGATAATGAAATCTTTGACTAAGGTATACGCATAAGTTGAAAATGAGTTTTCGACTTACATTGACTTAATAGTGGAATGAAAGATATGATCGATAATTGAGATTGACACTTATCCATATCTTGTGATTGATCAGATCATACTGACGAAGTGATTATAGTTTCACGATAAACGAGCGAGTTTGATTTTGTCATATCCCGTGACATTTTCCGTCACATGTATTACCCTAACACATTGTTAAATGTCAATCTGGAACGACGGATGTGAATTAGTGTTAAATCAAAATGGTGTTTTGATTTATCAATTTTGATTAGATCAAAATAATAAATCACGTCGTTAGGTATCGTGACTGGGAACCTAATGGGTCACACACAAAAGGAGAACTAGAAGATTGAGATCTGTCAATTAATTAATTGACAAGCATTGGATAATTAATTAATTGAATTTCTTATTAATAGGTCCGAATTAATTAATTAGATTAATTAATTCATGGACCAGATTTAATTAATTAGATTAATTAAATATTGGACCGGGATAAATTTAAGAGACGGACCCAACCCGTTTGGACTTATATAAATAAACTGCTAGGGTTTGAAAACAATTGATAGATTTTCATTATTCTTGTTAGCACAAGAAAAGTAAGCCTTAGTTCCTTTTAATTCTTGTTCCCTATGTAGATTCCATTGGAGACTGGACAATTGAATAGCTGTGGGAGGCAGATCAGGATTGCTGGAATTACATGAATAGCAAAAAAGTTTGCAGATTTGAACAAAGGTATAGTTTCTATCACAGTTTCTATCTAAACACAAAGCAGATAGAAATTGAAACTTGTTTAATTTTCTGTTGTGCATGTTAAGTAAATTCCTTACAGGTGAGATAACCAGTCGGGAAAAATATCCATCAACCTCGGAAAGTAACTATTTAATAAAGGTCGACTACACAGACTTGGACAATATGCTACAAATCATACCTCAATCCATCAGCACAAAAATGGGTTTCGACCTTTCCATTAGCCCCTTTTGTAACGTAGAAGTAGATGGGGGTTCTCTCTGATAGCGTTTCATCAGCAAGAACGATAATGCCAAATGGTCCCAATTTCCCCCTATTAACAGCACCACCACTTGTTGGGCAACTGTAACTAGAATCAACATTAAATTCAACTGTTCCTTCAAGTGCATCCTTATCAATTTCAAATGAGGCAACTATGTCAAACTGCACCAAACATAGAACAAATCCTATGTTAACATAATGGTTTCGAGTGAAAATTTTCCAGTCATCCTTCACAGAGTAAAGTACAAAACCTGTGAAAGTGTGTCGACTCTAAGCGGAACAATGGATCCCGGTCCAAGCTTCACATTATCAAATTCAACACTTTCTGATCTCAATTCTTCCACTTCGCTCACTGGCCATTGAATTATATTACTACCTGTCTTCTGGTCGAACACAACGGTTCTAGGAATCGACTGCAAGAAAGGGACTCTTAGTCATATTTGTACGATAAACACGAACTTAACCAAAAATTTCGACTAAATCATGAATCGAACATGCATGAACGATAAATTAATTATCAAAATTATGAAAAAATCGAGTAATTTGTACCTGTACACTTGCCCATCCCTTCAAAACATCATCATCTTCACTATCAGTTTCTCTCACCCAACCCCACAAAATTCTCCTCTGCTTAGTCTGATCATAAAATGTCTTTGAAGCATAATATTTTCCATAATCATATCTTAGCCCAATACCCACATCCAATTCCGGGTCATCCGGTATCCACTTATTCTCGAACGGGTCATATACACCAAGTGCATAATAATCATTCTTGTCATCATCCAAGCTTGCTTTCAGCACATGCTTAACACCCGGCCCGTTTACCGACGTGTCCAACCCGTTTACCTCTGTGATCGAAACCGGGAAAAAGTCCACACACTCCCACATACCCGTACCCGGAACCGCATGCAAATACCCATCTAACATATCATAACTTTTAAAATCAACAGTTTCATACACAAGAGAAATACCCGTTTTATTAACCTTGGATCCAATCGTGATCCGCCATTTATCCCCATCCGGTGTAAGCCAAGCGGTAGTCGGGTCCCTAAAGTCCTTTACTCCAATACCAGGTGGGGGAACCAGAACCGGGTTCCCCGAATACTTGACCCAATCAAGGAGGAGAGGATCAGATAGGTTGGCAGGGTACGCTAAACACTGCACCTGCACAACATCATATGTATCACCGGTGTAAAGCATCACAATCTGGCCGTTGGGAATAATTGTGGCGGACCCGGTCCAGACTCCATTGATATCGTACCAATGATCAGGGACCATTGCAAAGGGTAGGTAGAGCCAATGGATAAGATCCTTTGATACGGCATGGCCCCATGAAATTTTTCCCCATACAGCTGATTCTGGATTGTATTGGTAGAACAAATGGTACCATCCCTTGTGAAATAATGGACCTGTATTGTATTATACACAGTCAAATCTAGTCTTTACGGTAAACTCTTCTACTTCTACTCAGACATGCATGCATGCAAGTCCAGTTATTATAAAACATAGTAATAATTTTTTTAAAAGATGTGTGCACGTGATAGAGTAAATCACGCACAGCGAGTGGATTGCTAAATATTGTGGGCCCTATTGACCTCCAATAATTAATGCAGCCCATTACAGGTCAACGTATGATTAGGAACACAAAATCATAATAGTACCCCCAAGAGTTTATCTATTTGTTTTCCAGATAAGCACCCCCACCAGGGCCACCACACATTTTTTCAATTCTTGAACCAATAATAGTACTAAATTAATAAATTTTTTTGATATCAAAATTTTAATTTTTTAATATAGAAAGTTAAGATTTGTGAACCACATCAAACCACGTTTAATTATACAAAATGGAACTAAATTTTCAATTAAAAATCTATAATTATATCTAATTATACTTGTTCTAAAAGTTAGAATCTCTGTAAGAAAGAAGATACTATTCTATATATTTTATATTCAAAACACGAAGATAAAAGATTTGAAGACGTACCATTTGGATCTGTAGAAGAAGGCAAGAGATTCATCCAATAAAATTTGGCACAATAATAGGACAAATTAAAAAGGAAATCAGAATAATGAAAAGAAAAGTTTCAAAATATTGAAAAAGGAAAAAAAAAAAAAAATACCATTCATCCAGTTATGTTCTGGTTGAAAATGGTAAGCCGTTCGTTGCCAAGACAGCATAGCATTAGTCCACTCGTAGGTTGCATTTTCACCGCCCGCCAGCCGGAAAGTCTTATCCGACACCCCCTGCGACACCCCTCTTGACGGCGGCGAAGTTCGAGCTGCCGGCGATATGGACTTGGGAGTTGAAGAGTTTTCTTGATTGGTGCCATTGACTTTGGTCTGAGGATCCGGCTGTTGGTTAACAAACAGGAGAGCTAACGAGAGTAAGAGAAAAGATGAAACGAGAATGCCGGCGAAAAGCTTCTTGGATTTCCAGTGGGCAGCCGGAGCCGAGGCGGAGGCGGGTTTGTCTGGGATTGGAGTGTAGGAGGTGGAGTTTTCGAGATCATATGGCGGCGTCCGGGAAGAGTAGGTGGCCATTGGACTGGAGAGGGAGATTAGCTTGAACGATTGTGAATGGAAGACATTGCATACTTATACAAGTAAGAATTAGACGACTGTACTTGGGTTGGTTGGGTGGGTGGGGTAGAGGGGGGTTTATGGTAGAAATCCAAAAACATTAGCTTGTTTGCTACAAATTAAAATCAAATTTTAATCTAAGTTAAAGTCAAACAATTAATATCAACCACATCTTTCATGAGTCCCACAACTTTTAAATCATACATTTCAAAAATTTCTATCACAATCTACTAAAAAAATTAATTTTAATTCGCACTAAACACCCTCTAAGATATGGCCAGGTGGGCTCTACTGAAATACGAATAAAAATAATATTTGACCAACTTAAAAAACTTTATAAAAAGTACTCTCAAGTAATAACAACAGTTCTTCTGTACTAGAGTTTCTTGAATTACCAAATCACAAGCCACTAGCTTGCTAAGTTGTAAGTACTTAGCTAGGTGGAGTTGATATCTAAGGTTGAACCCCAACTTTGAGGGTCCCCCATCGATCCTGTCTTGAGCCATTGTGGAGGAGGTAAATCCCAGAATGTGCCTCTCAGGAGCTAGGGTGAAGAGCTTATGGATAGACAAGGGCTATTAACCAAATGGTAACTCCCGCTTGCAATAAAGCCAATTCCCTTGCGGGGAATCGAACTCTGCACACTACCGCGCTGAACCCTAACCGCCCTCCCCTTTGTCACTGGGAGATATGTCTTGGGGGCGGCGGAGTCGATATCTAGACAAGGGTAGGGACCTGAGGTATCAAAAAGGCAAGGATCCAAAAGAAGCCAAGTTTAAGGCCAAGAACAACGAGCTCAGAATAAGAGCCAAATCGGACCAAAAATCGACAAGGCCTAGTTCACTTCAAGCCTAAAAAATAATGAAGCATTGAATTCAATTTGACTTGTAGGGTTCTTTTAATTGAATGATCTTTATGTGTTCTTGTTTTTAAGAGGAGCTACAAAATTGATCGAAGTATCTATTGCGTGAAAAACAAGTAAACAATATGATTCAAAGAGCTCAAAGTTTTTTTAAAGATTTATTCAAACTCGACTTGTGTACAAAAGCAACGAAAAATCGTAATATTAACGGATTATCAGAGTTGCTAAATGATCGAAACTCAAGTAAAGATTCACTGTTCATCAGTTTGCTAAATGATGCTACACACAACTATTTGTTCCGTAATAGATTAAAAGTGCCCAAAACTTATGCATTTTTTTTTTTTTTTTTTAAGTAAATTGGCTTAAAATAAATTTTGTACAAACGTGTTGGCTACAGATTATTAATTTATTATTAGTAGATATATGCATGCATGTGTGTGTGTATTATTCACAAGCACATACACACCGTTCTATACCTAAAAGAAGAAAGGGAAAGTAAATATTTTCAACTAACAAGCGTGAGGGAGCATTCTCTAAAGTCCATCCGTCACGTGCTCCATGTGATAGGGTCAACTTCAGATTAAACGTGGTGACTATTTGTAAATAGTATCTATTTTTGAACGGTAAAGTTATCGAGTAAGCGTGAAATCACTCGAAAAGAAAGTGTTTGTTTGTCTTGATGACACGTGTTTATTCTATATTGTTTTGATATTTCAACAATGATTAACGGTTCACGCCAATAAAGTTGGAAATATTTTCGTCTTTTATTTTATCTTGAGAAGTCAATAGAGTTAGTGGAAATAAAAAAAAAAAAATTTATATCTTTTTCTTTGAAAAGTTATGGCAAATCACATACCCTAATAATATTTCTTTACAAAATAGTATAAGCGCGTCTCATTTTTTGAAAAAAAATCATTTTTTTAAAACTCAATTTCAATATAATTTAGTTTTAATTTTTTTAACCATACATTCTCCAATAAAATCACTATTACAAATTTTATTTTTTTTTATGGCTCAAACAAACTCTTAAACTAAGCCCAAGTACAGCAGCAAGGCAATTTAAGAGAAAAAAAAAAAGGACCTACTCATATTTTTTTTCCCAAAATAATATAACTAAGCTCATGTACAATCGCAAATAAGACGGTTCAAATAAAAAAAATAAACCAGCAAATAATGTGTAGTTTCATTGAAAAAAATAAAAATTTAAAAATTAACGTATTTGTTGTAAATAATATGATTATTAATTAATGACAATTATATCCATATAACCTTAGTTTTTATTACCATTGTATCCATAATTCTTCCATATTAATATGAGATTTTGGTTCTT
The DNA here is from genome assembly GCA_019395295.1 of Osmanthus fragrans. NCBI lineage: Eukaryota > Viridiplantae > Streptophyta > Magnoliopsida > Lamiales > Oleaceae > Osmanthus > Osmanthus fragrans. Next base: position 2,385,710 of record JAEDXY010000049.1, read on the forward strand.
GATAAAACACACAAACCTATTGACTTAATTATTTAATTTCTCCTCTTTATTACATGACACGTTATCAGCACAAAACTTTAATCAAATTGAGTTAGCAAAATTTATTTCTCTTTCTGTTTTCGAACCTTTAGCCAGTTGAAGTAGAATTTTTTTTTTCTTTCAATCAAAGAAAGACAAGAAGTTCCACAAGAATATTGATCCATTACTCTTGAAGAAGAAATAATTATTTTATTGCACACATATTGATTATGTTTTTTTTTTTTTGTATGAATATCTGTTTGCTTTAATCAATTATGAAAATAAGTCAATTCAAGTTAGTGGGAAAAGCCAAATTTTACGTTAATATATCTACTTTTTAAAATGAATTTGCACTAATAAATTCAAGTTAATATTTTACGCGTGTTTCATCTTTTCTCTTAGTTATTTATCTATCTTTTTGCTCCTCGTACGATTAATCATGTTGTTCCTGTTCTTTTTAATACGAGTATAGTTTATGAATTTAGTACTAGTATATTTGTCCATTATAAAATATTGCTGCTCCTAAAGTAGCATGTTATTATTAATGTTCCAGTTAGAGTTTACTTGCTCATGAAGAGCATAATTAAGTGAAATCAAACATAAATTCTGTTTTTGATTTTGAAGAGTAAATCTTTACATAATTTATATAATAATATATTGTTGCTCTTGAAGAGCATGATTTTAAAATTTTAATTTTTCAAAAGAATATTGATATATTGCTCTTAGAAGAAGCAATAATAAATACAACGTGATCTCAAAATGTTATATGTTTTGAAAAATATATCATTCTGAATTAGTATTTATCTTTGAAGGAAAACATATAATTCATGTTATGTGAACATTGTGTGCTCCAAAAATAGCATGGGTTTTAAAACATATCATTCTGAATGAGTGTTTGTCCTCGAAGGAAATATACAATTCATGTTATGTAAACATTGATTCTTATATGATTATATCATGATAAATCATATTTTTGAGAATTAATTATATCTTTTATTTGATTGCATAGTTATTAAAATGTCAAACATTTTATTAAATCAGAAGTTCAATTACTGAATATATTATTATTTGGTATGATCAGTTGGACCATTACTGGATTAATACTGATGCGAAATTGAAAATTCTAACATTCAATGAAGAACAAGAAGACCGTTCAATCAAATGAATTCTTATATGATGTTTGTTCTTTTTATTGAGAATTGATCATTAATTACTAGCTAAAATAGGGATTGAATTCTCTCTATTTCTGAAAATTAATTAGGGTGATATATGAGGATTCGTCACCCTTCACGTTGATCATCTAGTTATTATTTGTGTCTAATAGATTTGATACATCTAATAGATGATTGCATGGTATTTCCAATCTTAAATTTGGAAAATTATTGTTCAAATTTGAAATTATGAGCACAATTTTCATACTATACAATTAAAACAGTGTACTTTGTTAATGCTAGTGAGCTTAAATCTCAATATTTTAATCATTATTAGTTGAGATGTCGATAAATGATTTAACACTATTATTTGTTAAACGCTTCCAATTAATTTTATTGATTAATATAGGGAATACTATTATGTATCATGCATGTTTTAAGTTCTCCATATTATAATTGGCTCTATGGTCAGACCCTGATTTCATCATCTAATTATTTGATTGCGCAATTTATGTATGACTAATTCACCACATTGTAATGAGATGAAAAGTAAAGAACGTTGATGATAAATGTGTAGTTTGAACCATTGTCCCAAACAATTGATATTTTATTATACTGTTTGTTGATTGTCAATTTTGATTGGACAATTCTCTCAACATTGAGAGATGAATAAAGAAGTTGTAAATAATGTACAAATGCATCATCATCTAAATCTTTACAATAGATAATTTGAAACAGAAGTTTGAAAGATAATTTATTTAGAGACATTTATTAATCAAAGAGATTAATGATATCTCACACACCAACTTTAAATGTTCCAACTCAAATTAACGTCCTAAAAGACAATTAGTTAATATTAAATTTGATAAATTTATGGCACGCCTAAAGTATGATGATATTTAATTTTAATATAAAAATCTACAAACAAAATTAGAACAATTAGCATTGATGGTCCCATTAAGGAAGTATATACTCTTGATGAGTATTTAGACACAACAAAATGTAAAAATCCATAAGAGGCCACATTTCTGAAATGTTGAATATTGAGATATCCCTACAAGTTATGTTTTTATACAAAAGAAATAAAATCGAAAAAGAAAAATTTGTCGATAACACTTTTGCACATGATGTACTGCATCATATTATGATTAGTAACGAATCGAAATAAATTCGTTAAAACATATTGATCGAAATAATGATTGAATTTAAAATAATGTAATTCTAGCAAAATTGAATTTACTAGAGAAATCTCAAATTTCTTGATCTATAGTCTGACCACCTAAAAGTGTATATTTTATGCGAAATGAAAAAAAAAAAGAAAAAAAGTAAAGTTGTAATATTAAATGCACGACCCTTTATATAATGAATTTCATGACTTGCATAAACTAATAAATTATCGTGTAATGGATGTAATCACAAGTCTCTATTTTATTAGTCTGACAATGCATGAAATTTGATATGCATATAAGAAATGTGATTATAGTCAACTTATCTTATATAGTTTTAGTACTATCCTTGAGGGATTTCATGCTTGAAGCATATAATTCAAATGATATTAGCATGATAGGGAATAAATATGCGTTGTACTCTTTTTTACTTTACCAAGATTTTGTTCCATTGAATTTTTCCGGCAAAGTTTTTAACGAGATGACTTTTGTAGTGCTAAAAAAATAATATACTCTTTTTTTTTTTCATTAAGATTTAGTCTAATAAGGTTTTAACAATACATATTTTTTATGTAATGAATATTCATAAAATATAGCACATTTACCTTCAAAATAATACTCTGATATGTATGAGACTCTCAAAAGATCAACAAGAACTATTTTTCGAATTATCATATTACTATAGTCATCAAAAATTGATAAATATCCCATACGAAAACAGTGTTATTTGAAGATATTGACATATAAGATAATGATGAATTGATACAAGAATTAAAGTCAGGGGGAGCACCTATACTATTTTCCTTAGCCAAGTTTTGTTCCGCTAAATTTTCTTGACAATGCTTTAATGAGGCATGTATTCTATAATGTATCATCCAATGAGAAACGTTGTGAATAATATGATTATTAGTGAATGATAATTATACTCATGCAACTCTAGTTTTTATTGCCATTATATTCCCAATTATTCTCTATAAATATAAGGCTTTAATTCTTAATAAAACACACAAGTCCATTGACTTCTCTAGTCTCTCCTCTTTTTCTATTTATTTTATTTCAACAGTATTGATGTTTTTCTTAGTTATCCTAGAAGAAAATATTCTATTCAAATTGTAACTTCCATTGTAATCCTATATATATGGATCATTGTTATAATAAAAACGATACTAGAGTTTTGGCTCTTAGCCCCTATTTGACAACCATTATTTAAAAATTCTTTTTTTTATATACTCATTTTAATCATATATTCACACAATAAAATATTTTGTACGTAAACTCAAATTTTTTTCCTACTCTTTAACCATACATTCTTCTAAAAATCACCATTCAAAACTTTATTTTTCTCAAATAATGTCCATAAAACATGGGCTTAATTCTATTGTCTTGTTAGATTATTCTGTCATTTTATAACGAAAATTATGAATAAGTTGAAATATGATGATTATGAGTAATATATTCTACCTTAGTTTATATCTTCATTTATGTCAACTTTATTATTATTAGAAATTCCTAATCAGTAGAGTTAATTGTTTCAAAAATTACTCAATTTATACTATGGTTACAGACTGTTCACTGAACTTTAATTTGCTTCACGATGTTCACTGAACTTTTACCATTTGCGCTCCATCCATCACTGTCACAAAAATCGTTAACATTTCCAATGACGTGCTAGACAGAATCGTGGCATGGCAAGTAACTACCATTAAAATAACGCCAAGGCAGATGTGAAATCCAAATCATACAAAAAGGTGTCTCATGTGTCTTTTAAAATGCGATTGGTTGAATCTGGGAAAAAAAAAAAAAAAAAATTCAAAATCATCCCATGTGCCGTTGGCCACCAATTCATTTTCCACCATTTAAACCTAAATCAATATTTTCCCAAATCCTCGCAAACCGTAATCGCCATTTAATTCGCCTGTCCGACCCCACCATTTCAATATTTGAAGACCACACACATGGAGGGATCACAGGAAGGTGTTTTTCATCTTTTTTTTTTTTTAAAAATATTGGGATTTGGATTCCATATCTTCATTGGCATTATTTTAATGGTAGTTACTTGTCACTTCTCAATTCCGCCTAGCACATCATCGGAAGTGTTAACGATTTTTTTGATAGTGATGGATGGAGTGCAAACGGCGAAAGTTCAGTGAGCAATCCGTGATCATGATATAAGTTGAGTAATTTTTGAAGCAATTAACTCCAATCAGTATGTGTTTTACATGAAACATGTTAACACTAAATGATATTAAATATTATTGTTTCTGTTTCTGTTGATATTATTATTTTACTATGAAATATATACAACATATATATTTTATTCATTTGGCTAACATGAATTACTATATAAAATTATAAAGAAAAATACGCTACAAAATTAACAAATACGAAATATCATTTTTAATTCTACGTATCAAATAGATTTATAATTTTACAATATTTCTATATAGTAATGAAGGGTTCATTTCGTTGCCCAATCACATAGTGCCATGTGGCCACTATTTAGCGAAGGTAATAACGCGAGTTAATTAGTGAAACATATTCTACATTCTTTACCTCGGTTCACTAACAAGCTGCCATTCTCTCTGGTTGCTTTGAGTTCCTCTTATTTATGTGGTCTTACAGTTTCATCACTAGCAGTTATTCTTTCTCGGATGAAGTGGTACTTCACCTCAGTTTGCTTTGAACCATCATAATAGACATATTCACTTCTTTTAATATCAAATTTAAGAACTTAAGTATTAAGGAGGCGTTCTCTTTGCTGATTTCGGACCCTTTTTTGTTTTCGATTTTCCAAAACATTAAAAACGCATTCTCTTTCCCATTTTCGAAAACGAGTTTTTGAAAATTTTGTAAAGAAAACAGAAAACAACTTTTTTACGTTTTGACTGTTTTTTTCACAAATCTGTCACAACTCAAAAAACACGGGTTGAGAAATATTTTTTCAAAACGACAAAAAGAACGAGTTTTCAACAATCTCAAAATGGACACCCAAAACACAAAACTAATTTAAAACTCAAAACACAAAACTGAAACACGAACAGAACGCCCCCTAAATCTCTTATACCATTGTCTAGAGCTTCGTTTAGTATAATACATAGAATTACTTAACAAGCACACAAGTTCACATTTGTCATTCACATCAAATCCTTTATGTTGAGTCACATTGTAACGGACGGGTAGACAAATATTAGCCATGATATTTGTCTAATATCTTTATTTCATTATTGATCTTTTATTTCAAATAAAGATTGGCCGTATAATTTGCTTTTCCATATTGCTCTTTCATTCCCAATAAAGATTGGCCTTGTAATTTTCTTTTCCATATTGTAATGGCTATTTATTAGTAAGAGAACGTGAATGAAAGTATCTCATGAGTTTGTCTTCAACCTTGTGTTGATTTGGGAGTTTTGTTGGTTTACTCAAATTAACCAATACAAGGATGCCCAGGACCACTTGAAGTGCCCTACCATATCACCATCATAGGTCATCGACGTAAGGACGATCCTTGGTCCTTACCTGTCAATCGGTCCATTAGCTGATCCATATCCTATACATGTAACATATTTGTATTTTTAGCTGTCAATCACTTAAAAGCTCATAATCTTGCATATTTGTATTTTTAGCTTGTTCTACATCAGGGATAGGTGTTTCATGTTCATTTCGAGTTTCGTGTTTCAGCTTCTGGTTTAATTTTAGTTTGAGGGTTAATTTCTCCTTGTTTTACTATTCTATGGTCAGATTTTAGCGTTTCTACCTCGTTTGGAATTCTTTTTCCCTTATATCCATCATTTAATCTATGAGGTTGATTTTTCACAAGTTAAAGAAGACATTCAGGTCTCATTATGCTAAACATCTCTGCTATTAATATTTTAATGTCAGGCACTCCTAGAATTATATTTGTATTGATTGGTCATTCACATATAAAAAATTATCTACAATATATTAAAAGTGGGAATGATGGAGAAACTTTTAAATACCAAATTTACCCCCACTTATTTAACTATATGGCCACAATACCCTCATAAATGGAATACCAATTTAATTATTATTTCTCATTTGGATTAGAATTAATTAATTTACTTTGAGCCATAAAACTCTTAATTAATCCATTAAATTATGAAATTAATTAATTTATGAAACCCATAAACCTCTTATAATTAATTTACACAGAAGACGTTATTTTAACCAATTTATGGGTGCAAAAAAAGGGAATGGATTCATAATGACTCTGCCATCCCTTTGTCTTCCCAAAAAAAATTAATTTCCTTACAAGAAGTGGATGGACGCCATTCTAAAGTGAATTAAATTGAAAATGACTCTGCCGTCCCTTTGTCTCCCCAAAAAATGTAATTTTCCTACAAGAAGCGGATGGACCCAGTCTAAAGTAAAGTAAATGAAATGATGATTAAATTGAAAAGTCATTTCTTTTACCTGGATTGGAGTTACGGGTATGCATCTGAATTGTATTTATATGTTGGATTTTTTCTTTTTAAAACACCAAAACTCATTTCTTACAACTTGACACACTAAATTTTTAATTTTGAATGATGGCAACATCACATATGAATACATCATCTTCGAAATCACTTATAGAAACGAGGTCTGATTCAACAATAGATCAACAAAATAAGTCAGGTCATCAATTTAATTTGAGAAATATTACCTTTTTTCCATTTTGTCAATTGTTATTATATATTTTTGTTGTCATATCTTTTTTTTTTTTTTTTTTTTCATATTTGTAGGATTGATGTCACCAAACAAAAGCTGCAATCATATTTTTATAAAGCAACTAGCTGCATTTGAAGAAGAGTGGATTATAAAAGTATCCATACTCCGAAAAGGTTCAATTGAGATCTACAGTAACAAAAATGGCCCTGTTGAAGTTTTGAAACTAATTTTATGTGATGAGGAGGTATTGTATTATGTTAGAATAACATTTCGTATAGAATTTTCATTTTAGACTAATAGTTTTTTTTTTAATATTTTCAGGGTAGTAAGATTCAAGCTACGTTGTTTAAGGACACAATTGAAAAATTCTTTCCCTATACTTGAGAAAGAAAAAAATATACCGACTTCGAAATGGAAAAATAAGAGCTATCAACCCCCAATACTCAAATGTGAATGATGAAATTGAACTCACACTCACAACAAAGACTGAGATAGAGGAAATTGAAGACTTCATTCCTTATAACATGTCCACTTCATGTTATGTGGAATTTTCAAAAATCTCAGACTTTGTACATGAAACGAAATTGTTAGGTACCATATCATTATTCACCATTATTATGCATTCTATATTTAAATTTTAAACTAACTACTTCATTTTTCTCAGACATTGTAGGTGCAGTAATTAGTGTGAAGCCCATATTTGTTATCAGAAATAAGGAAAGTTATGTGGCAAAAAAAACGTGAAATTATACTCATCAACGACAGGTAAATTTAAATACATATTTGCTGACTTTAGAAGTATAAATACAGGTGCCAATTTTTTATTTTACAGCCTTGAAACAATTAAACTAGCTTTGTGGGGTGACTTGGCTGAGAACGAAGGACAACACCTTGAGGAGAACGTGAAAAGCATTACAACAATTGCTGCATACGGTGTTAAAGCAAGCATCTATGAAGGTCTCCTTAAAATCAATGAATTCTATAGAAATTAGGATTTAATTGCAATAATATAACCCAAACCTTTTTCTACAGATGAGGCCACTTTGTCGACGACTAAGATCAGTTACATATTGACAAATCCGAATATAGATGAATCGAAAAAAATACGGGAAATGTATGCATTACTAAGCTTTATATAAATGTTTTTTTTCTAACCTTTACATCTTCATTTAAATTGTTATTATAGTTATAACTTGCATTTATTTACGAATAGGATTTCAAGTGTAACAAGTGAAAATGCTATTGAAGCACTTCTGTTGCCATCTAGACGAATGAAAGAAGCACAAATAGTGTCACTGAATGACATAGTTGTTGGAAATGTTCAAGAGTCATTTTGCTCATTTATAGGAAAAATAAAGAAAGTACAAAACAAGAAATAGCCCATGGTTTGAGAATTGTAATTCCTGCAATGCAAGGGTTTATCCAATTGGAGATAAATCTACTGCTTTCTGTCGTCAATGCAACACTGAGGACGTGTCATACATACGAAGATACCTTTTAAAGCTTATTGTCTCTGATGACTACACTGAAGTATTAATCACTTTATTTGATGCTGCGGAGAGCTTAGCTGGTTGTAGCGTTGTCGAATATGCAAAAGAATTTTTTACGGTAGTTAACCAACCCTTACTAATTTTTCCAACTTCTATTAATATACCCTCCAATATATGTTTCTCTTCTAATGTTTTTTCCAGAAGAAAGAGAAAAGTGGATACTATAGAAATTTGGTGCTAATTGAAGATAAAGAATACAAGTTTTTGGTGAAGATGGACAAGAAAGGTCAAAGCGAAAGGGCTCAGAAGCAAATTGTGGTGCAAGAAGTACACAAAACTACCAATGGAGGAAAGGAAATAGAGGAAGTCCGAAGCCATCACTTGGATAAGAAAATAAAGCTAGAAAAGTAGTTCATCTATTGTCTATTATGCAAAAGTAAATGTTAATCGATGTCCACTTTCCTATTATATATCCTTTAATATTATTGTTAAGAAGGAATGAAGGTACTTAATTTTCTCTAAATCTTTCATTTATGCGAAAATAAAAGTGAAGTGGATTGAAATTTGAATACCTATTTTTGCCCGTACATGTTTAGCTATATTATTATTTTCATAAAAAAAAATTTGTTAAGAGGACGTAAAAACACTAATTTATTAAAAATTAAATGAGAAAGTTCAGAAAGCATATATATGATGGATTGAGAGGAAAAATCTTAAAAATATTTGGAATCACTGATGGATAAGCCCTTTTATAATCCAAGGAAGAGAAGTTTATGTACGGGCATGCAAATGAAAATACTATTTATTTTCTTTTTTGACTTCGAGCACGTTTGATTAAGTATGAGTAGAGTAAAGATCACATTGAAATAATTTTTTAATTTCAAATAATTTGAATGTTTACATTTTTAAAAAAATATTATTTCTGAAAATTAACTCTTACATTCCTATTTCATGAAAATTTAATATTTCAGAAATCATTTTGAAAAAAAAAATTCGTTTATTTTGTGGCAGACAAATAGAGTCTAAGAATCTTATTTGTTTTCAACTTTAAAACTTAAGTCACTAAAAACTATTTATTTATAATTATTATAAGGTAAATTTATCCACAAGTATATCATTCTACTTGATCAACAATGCCCTTTATACTAAAAATTGTGACACATAATTGGAATACAAATTAAATTAGTATTTCTCATTTGGATTAGAATTAATATGAGTGACAATTTTAATTTTCCACCAATGAATCAATTTTTTTCCACCAACAATGCCCTTATTAATATTCATGATTTACATTATAATATTAAATCTGGTTCTCATCCTTTAGCCAGTTCATCTTCAAATGAAAAATAATATTATTTATATACAAATAACTATAGTTTATAATATAATGTTAAATAAAATGATTACTCTCATATAAATATATTTTTTTTCAAAAAATAATATAATAATAATAAAATGTAATAATGTTTGCTATTCATTATTGATTAGAAAAATCATAGAGCCATTATGGACTCAAAAGATAGTGGGGGAACAATGGAACGTCATTGATGATGACTTTTATTTCTTTCAAATTTTAAATGATTTGCCTTTTGGAATACTTAAATAAATTAAATTATAGGTTACAAAGCTAGCATTAAAATTAATCTATTAACTCCATATTAATATTTTACTATCACATATTCTATTAATTTTAACAAAATTTAAACCAAACGAGATGGAGTTTTTTTTCCTTTCTTTTTCAATTTGGTAGATGAGCGGTCTATCATATTTGTTGATATATATATTAGATAAATACTACTTCTATTGCATTGAAGGGTTGAATTTAAGAAATCATCATTCCCTCAGCATAATACTCTTTCTATTGGTAGAATCAACTAAGAAATTTATTAGATAAATACTAATGCTTTTGCACAATACGTAGTTTTCCCTATTGGTAGATTATGAAACTAATTGTAATTGTAAAGAAAAAAAAGAAAGCAACTGGAGAAGGTTAGGAAGAGATTTGAAGGGAAGGTGGATATCTTCACAACTTCGAGTCAGGGCATCGACTTCGGCATCACGGAACAGTTCGGCTTGGAAGGTGCCTCTGTTGAAATCTCCTCTATTGGAAGGTGCCTAATGTTAAATAAAATGATTACTCTCATATTAAAAAAAATTATATATTTCTGTCTTTGCTCTTTTTTTTTTTTTTTTACATAAGTTGATTTGATTAATTGTTGTATGTATATTGTTAGATAATTATTTACAGATGTACTTGGTAAGGAAATTTTTCTAAATGTTAATGGCATAAGAGTGAAGATGATGAAGCAATTTGAAGGTTTGCACCAAATAGCGAGGGGTGTTGATCATCGTGTTCTTCATTTTTCTCGAGAACAAAAGGTGATGAATCAAGGTTCATCGGAGTCATTTAGATGGATTTTTCTTCGTGAGGTGGGGGCGAAGAAATGAAAAAAGTTTTCTTGATTATATGATCCAATGAAAGAATTATAGGATTGGGATTGAAGGCATAGAGGGAAGTGAACAGAAGCTGGTTATATTGTGTAAAAGGGCCTAATGAGCAGCCATCAAAAGGTGTTTTAAAAGGGAATAGGGAGGGAGCGAGGGGGGCCTAGACATTCACATGACTTCATGACAGCCAAACAAACAACTATAAGAGACAAATCAAAAGGAAGGAGTAGAATGCAACCACACGACCAAACCCTATCGCTAAAAGTTTCCATCTTAATAAATTTGAGTGTCTTGTTTGGCAACGTTAACTCGACAATAATAATATTAAGGAAGAAAGGAAAAATAATAAAATAATGTTTTCCCATCCAGTCAAGACGTTATGGCAAACCAAACATGCCTATTATATATCGTACTACTGATTTAGAGAAGAAAATTTATAGCCACCACTTATAGGGTACATCTTTAAGTAACCTCTTATGCTGATACTATTTCTTTGATTTTGGCTTAGCTTAATAATTTTAATCCAATCCCTTTTCGAGCAGCGCGGCCAAGAAAAATGGCCTGATTGAGAAAATTATACCATATTCTTCATCCGCAATTGTATCTTATGCAATTATTATTATTATTTTTATATCATTACAGTTAATTGGGCTTTTGTGTGTGTCGACGGTATAATACAGCATATATTTGCAGAATGTGAAGAAATTGCTATTTGCAGGCATCGTGTTACCTTAGTATTGCCAAAAAGCATAATGAATGTTTTTACAGGCGAGACAACAACTTCTTTCCCTCCCCTCCCTACGACATCATCGAAAATTGACGAAACGGGATTGACATCCAAATTCCTCCCACAAACAATCAGAAATTATTTCCACAAGCTACTGCCTTTCCGTCTGTGTCTGCCTTTTCTGTCTCTTTGTGATGCCGTCTGCGTGTATATGTTTCTCTGTTTTTCTCCAACAGTCGCCCACCTTTATGCATGAAATATTATTTTCCCCCAATTCCCAGCTGCTCTCTGTCGGTGTATATAATCAATTCCAGCCCCCAGCTGCTTCCGTTTTCATTAAGATGCTGCTGTCTGTCAGTATATATATGTTCAATTCAACTAAAATGGTTTTCTCCTCAAGCCATAGCAACTCTCTGCCTTTTGTAATTACTTAAGCCGCTATTTTTGACTTTTAAAGGGAACTTCAATTCTTTCTTTTTGTATCCCAATTCCAGCCCCTGACTTTTTTCCTTCTCCACAACCTAATTTGGATTTTCTGAGCGTGTGTGTGTGTGTGTGTGTATATATATATATATATATATATATATATATATATATATATATATATTTCCACCTTGCAGGCTGCAGCCACAATGTTTGACTCCCAAAAAGGGATTCTCCCCACTTTCTGTTGTATAGATACGTTCAATTCAGCGCCCAGCTATAAATAGGGCTGATTAGTTATATTACTATATAAAATATGTAATTTTCTCATGCAATGATAAAAAGTACAATGATGGGAATGGTATTTTTTATCTGAAAATTTACTTGGAGACATCTATAGATATATAGAATAAACTACAGGAAATAAGCATTAATAGAATGTCTAATTCATGAATATCATATTTGACATAAAAAATTTTGGTTCCAAGTTTTAAAAAAAGTTTGGTCCCTATTTTGCTGGTGATTAGGCCAACCCCAACCCGCCAAGTTTATTGAGATTTTGATTATTTTCAAATTTTAAATTATGGTAAAATTAAAAAATTACTCATAAATAGATAGAAATTCGAGTATTTTATTAAGTGTATATCTCTTCCATCGCTCTTCATTTTAATGCACATTAGAATGAAAATCCAACTTATATGCAATGCCATCAATTTATTTATGTTGAAGTTTTGTCCAATAATCATCCATTATAAAGGTGTCGGTAATCTAAGCTAATTCTCAGTTTATATTTATAAAGTCTAATAATTATGTTTTCTTATTATTTATCTTTGTTGCAAGGAGAGACATATGAAGTCATGAAAAACATTTGATTTTCACTTTTTTTTTTTCCTTACATATTGTTTATTCGCGACAGTAAATGCCCTTATTCATAAATGTATAATAATTGTTAATGATATATTGAGAGTATTCACTACGTGCAAAGAATGTTTAATTCAATTAACGATACTCATAATTAAAGAGTTACTTTTCATTGCAGAGATGAAAGATCAAAATAAGAACAAAAGGTACGCTTCTCTCTCGCTGGAGGATAGGAGAAAAAAAATTGAGCAGTCCAGTGAATCAAAAAGAAGAAGGCTTTACGAACAAAACAACAACAGTACAAGTAAAAAGAGGAATAGGTTCATGTCAGGTCAACATAATTCATATGAAGTTGAAGGTATGAACTAATTTATTAATTTATTTTTTTAATAAAAAAAACTACAATGCTAAATTTACTATAATATATATATATATCAAATATCAAACAACAACTTTTACAGGACAAAACTTTTACGAGCCACTTCATTCTTCATCGCACGAATCGAAAGTTATTCCATCATGTGTATTTTGCAACGCAAGTAAATTTGAACATGAACCACCAACATTTTGTTGCTTCAACGGTCAGGTATGTATAACATAATGTAGTATAATACAAAATCATTTGTCTACTTATTTCATAATATGACAATTACATGTCCACTTTTATGGGTAGATCAAACTTGCTGAGCCTGATGTACCTGAACAGTTGTATTATTTGTTTTCTTCACAATCTGAAGAATGTGTTTCCTTCAGAAAACACATCAGGGCCTATAACAATATCTTTTCATTCACTTCATTTGGGGTAAATTTAGATAAGACACTCGCAACTTCAAATAAAGGCGTCTACACATTTAGAGCACAGGGGCAGATTTATCATGATCTTCCATCACTTCTACCTCGAGATCGACCGAAATTTTTCCAGCTATATTTCTATGACACAGATAATGAATTGAGAAATAGGATTGGAATCCTACAAGATGCGGGTCTCAGTGAATCTATGATTGCAAAGTTGATAGAAATTTTAGAAAGGAATGCATATAGTAAACTCTTCCGGAGTTTAAGAGATTTTTCATCGATTGAGGATGTACGTATCCATATAGCTAGCAAGGTATCTATAGACCAACGTGTGTACAACGCTCCAACAGTAGATCAAGTGGGTGCTATTTGGATAGAAGGAAATAATGTCAATATACCATTCGAGAGGGACATCGTCGTGCATGCACATTCAGGAAGTCGACATAGAATCCAACATTACTTCAGCTGTTATGATTCACTACAATATCCTTTACTTTTCGCACGAGGAGAAGCTGGATGGCATCAAGATATAAAGAGGATAATGGGAAGGCAAAATAATAAAGCTAATGTAGAAAGTCCATCCAACAATATAGATCGTATAACAACTTCTGATCCTGTCGATGATATCATTACAAATGAATGTCCAGGTATTATTTATTTAGTTCTAATTCTATATATTTCATTATAATTATAATGAAATCACTATTACAATTACAACAATATTACGTTTGTTTTAAATGGCACAGTAATCTCAAAAAATGACTCCTCAAAGGTGTCTTGCCGCGAATACTACTGCTACAAGTTACAGATAAGACCCAATGTCAAATCGACACTTCTATTTGCCGGACGACTACTACAACAGTATGTTGTTGATATGTATATAAAGATTGAAACAACAAGGCTTGATTTTTTCAGAAAACACCAATCTCAAATTAGATCAGAGTTATATCAAGGAATTGTCGACATAGTGAATATAGGGGAGACAAGGGGAAATAAAGTTGGGAAAAAGAGTAGTTCTACCATCTTCATTCATTGGAGGACCAAGGGATATGCGTAGTCGTTTTTTAGACGCTATGGCATTGGTGCAAAGATTTGGTAAACCTGACCTTTTTATAACAATGACGTGCAATGCAGAATGGAGTGAAATAAAAAGAGAACTTAAACAAGGACAACGACCTCAAGACAGACCAGATTTGACATCACGAATCTTCAGAAGTAAACTAATGGACTTGAAAGACCAAATTTGTAAAAAAGAAATATTTGGCAAAGTTGCTGCTTATGTGTATGTCGTCGAGTTTCAAAAAAGAGGTCTACCGCATATCCACATGTTGGTAATATTTCAAAGTGGTAATAAGATCACAAGTGCTGACCACTATGACAAGTATGTTCGTGCAGAAATTCCCGATAGACACACTGATCCTGCTCTTCATGAAGCAGTCGTGAAACATATGCTACATGGACCGTGTGGAAAATGTAACAGTAAAAGTCCATGTATGGTAAACGGAGTTTGTCGATTCCATTATCCAAGGCCTTTTAACTCAAAGACTATTCAAGGAAAGGATTCGTATCCAATATACAAAAGAAAGAACAATGACAATAAGGTAAAATTTCATTATATTTGCATAATGTTCATATATCTATCATTTTAACTGCAATCATATTAAATTTTCTTCCTCATTAACATTTAAAAATACAGGTGCAAGTAAGAAATTTTATTTTTGATAACCAGTGGGTGGTTCCTTACAACCCATATCTACTATTACGGTATAACTGTCATATTAACGTTGAAATATGCTCTGGACTGAAGGCAGTTAAGTACTTATATAAATATATCTACAAAGGCCATGATAGAGCAGCTGTCCATATTTCAAGAGACGATGATGTCAACATCAAAAATGAAATACAAGAATTTCAAGATGCAAGATGGGTTTCTGCACAAGAAGCTTCATGGAGAATATATGAATTTCGGTTGAATGAAATGTCCCCACCGGTAATAAACCTACAACTTCACCTTCCTAACCAACAATCAATTTCATATTCAGATCAACAAAACTTATCTCTGATTATTCATTCAGACCATCTCACAAGAACAATGTTGACAGAGTATTTTGAAATGTGTAAAAAAATATGCGGAAGCAAGAAATCTATTGTATAGGGAATTCCCGGAACATTATGTGTGGGACAAAAGACGTCGAAAGTGGACCGAACGAAAAAAAGGGTCGTGTTATCTCTCGCATTGCAGCGGCAAATCCTGGTGAAGGAGAAAGATATTACTTACGTTTACTATTGAACCATGTGAAAGGACCTACGTCTTTTGAGTTCTTGCTAACAGTTACCAACGTACAGTATTCATCTTTTAAGGAGGCAGCACACAAAAAAGAGGTCTTTTAGAATCTGATCATAGCATTGTTGAATGTTTGGATGAAGCAGTCGCATTTCAAATGCCTTTTGAATTTCGAAGACTATTCGCCACGTTATTGGTCCACTGTGAGCCTACTGAAGTAAGAAAATTATGGGACATATATTTTGAAGACTTGACAGAAGATTACAGAAAAAAATGCAGAATCATTAGAATATTACACGCAGCACGCTTTACGAGATATACAATTCTTCCTCCAATCAATGGGAAAGACTATTATTGCATATGACTTGCCTCAACTTATTGATATCTTTTATGGTAACAATGAACATAATGCAAAGGAAATTTTAGATGAACGCTCTGTCGAAGTTCCAAATGTTGACATTCAAGCAGCATCATATCTATATCCAGATCAAAAACATTCGTTTGATGTTATACTTGAAAGAATACACAGTGGAAATGGGGGTGTATTTTTTGTCGATGGACCTGGCGGTACAGGAAAAACCTTTTTATATCGTGCTTTACTGGCAAGGGTTCGATCTCAAAAGATGATAGCACTTGCGACAGCGACTTCAGGTGTAGCAGCATCAATAATGCCAGGAGGTAGAACTGCCCATTCAAGATTCAATATTCCACTCCAGACTAATGAATCAACAATGTGTAGTATATCAAAGCAGAGTGCTACGGCAGAATTGATTCGTCAGGCAAAGCTCATAATATGGGATGAAGCACCAATGGCCAACAAAAATACAATAGAAACCGTTGATAGAACTTTAAGAGATATCTTGGACAATTCAGAACCATTTGGTGGAAAGGTTTTTGTATTTGGAGGAGATTTTCGTCAAGTGCTACCTGTCATCCCAAAAGCAACACGACAACAAACAATTAACCAAAGTTTGGTTAGGTCGTATCTTTGGGAAAAAATGGAAAAGCTACAACTAAATCAAAACATGCGTGCTCAGAATGACAACCAATTTGCACAATACTTGATCCAAATTGGTAATGGAACAGAACCTTATATGGAGGATGACTTCATCAACTTACCAAACGAGATAGCTATAGCATGTGATGATGATGAAACGTCGGAATTACAATTGATCAATGCAGTGTTCCCGAATTTAACAGAAAATTCAACTTCTTCTGATTATATGACACAACGTGGAATTCTTTCAACAAAAAATGAGTATGTTGACT